>OMNV01000235.1:37288-76433 GCA_900303265.1 Brotula barbata | reverse complement strand
CACATCCCCACAGGCAACAGAGAGCAAGACCTAGAGCAGGGAGAGAGCAAGACCAGAAGAGGGACCAGGGGCCAGGGGCCAGTGGCCGGAAGGTGGGGGTCAAACGTCTCTTCCAAGAAGGAGGAGAGGTATGTGAACCAAAACAATTTAACGTGGGAGAGAGAGAGAGAGAGAGAGAGAGAGAGAGAGAGAGAGATGACCTATCTTTGTACGGCCTTGGGCGTCGGTACATTAATGACATCACCCGGAGTTCTTTTCTCCGCGGTGCGAACAGCAGATTGCTCTCCTGAATGCAACAATATAACTTCTTTCCTTTCCTGCGTCTTGTCAGGCTCCACAATATGTGAAATGCAGAGAAAAGTGCTTTTAATAAATCATTTCTATTATTTGAGTTATCCTTAAAATAGCGTATTCGTACGCCACTCATACAAACCGGGTTAGACAAAAACTTTTAAGGACCATAGAGCTAGTGTAGTGTGTATGAGCAGAGAGCTGATATTTGAGTGCTCTTCCCCCACACACACACACTGAGTTTGTTGGATCCTTCATGTAAAATCCAAACTGACTGTTTTTTTTTCCTCTCTGGAGTTCCGTGGTTGCGTGATCCTTCCATTTTCTCACAGACAGCTCGTATCCTCAGCGACTGGCCTTTAACCTGACCTCCGCCTCAAAATAGTGTTTGACTCCCGCGGGAGTCGATGGATGTGCACGTCACGGCAGGCTGCACAGGAGCTGTGTGAAAGCGGCGTGGAAAAATATACAGCGTGCATAATGCAACGGAGCAGTGAAACGGGTTCTGATGGGTTCTGTTTTTTATTGTTGAACCTAAGTACGGGTATAAAAGGACCGCCTCAGTCACAGCATCACCTGACTGCGTGTCGGGCCGAAGAGTGGAAGAGGGAGTTTACATGAACGATCAGTCAAACTTTATTTTTATATCCCTGACAGTGTTTTCCATAGTTAATTGAGAAAACGTCACACAAAGACAAAAATCCGATTCCATTGTGTGAACACACGCAATAGAATTATCTAGAAGAAACTGAACAATACTGAAATGTAGATAGTTATGGTGGTAAATAACCTAGTTCCATGTCAAATTGACCCATCAGAGAATATATTTCAGTAAAATGAATTCAGCTGCTGATGTTCATTGTACTTAAATATCAAAAGTATTTTTTGGGGTAACTGTACTTGACTTTTTTGTTTGAATTTCACATTTATTTCCAGTCAATCTATCGCAGACAGGAAGAACTCAGACTGATTCAAACCAAAGAAAGTGAACTCTGAGTACAGATGATGGGATTTTTACCAACATCACACCAAACATACAAATCAAGCCATTTATATTTCAGTCTTCTGTCCCCCAGACTGCAGATTGAAAACATCTATGATGTGAGAGTTCATTCGGTAAACAGCAACAAAAGTCAAAGTCTAGACTTTCCTTCAGATAGGAGGTGTGATGAAAGTAATAATTAAGTAGTGAGTTGAGGTGTTTTTACTTTAGTACTTTACACCACTGACATGTACTGCATTACCTCCAAACCCGGTTGGTTCATCATTCTGACTGCAGCCATGAGATCGTGGTTATATTTGTGTATATTTGTAAATCTTGTTTCTGCAGTTAATCCTGCTGACTGTCGCTTATCGTTTTTTTGATCCTCCTTCTTTTTAAGAAGAAGTCAAATGTTATTGTAGAGCAGACAGCACAGATTGCACCAACGTATTACAGAATATTTCCCAGCATGCCTGAGCTCCCTGTAAACACACTCACAGATCACCTGGTGATTTATATGAAATATGTATTCTACAACGGTGGATGCAATTTAGCATGAAACGTCCCAGACAAAGTAAAGATGACCTTTACTTGGCATCCATAAAAGCGGGGTGATGTAGTGTGTGGAGTGTGGATTATTTCATCCCCATTTCTCACATTGGCACAATCACACCTGAGGAGGGGTGTAAAAAAGGAAGTGATAGAGAGAGAGAGAGGGGGGGGGAGTGGTGTATGTGCTAAACACTCTTGTTGTCCTTAGCTTCTTAAAAGTAAAGCTTATGGATGATTCTCCTCTTCAGTGAATTCCTCTTCTACACAGGCTGAGAATTATTGGAATTATTTTTTAACACAAGTTAATTATTCCATTAACTCGAGCTAACAACGCTCATTTTCTCGTGATAACTGGCTGATTTATCTCGTTACCACGAGAAGACAAATAGTTGTTTCCTCCTTCTTATAATGTTGACCGTCATTACAGTGATCCAGAGGGCTGAAATCAGCTGTGACCAAATGAACTCGACACAGTTTTCCAGATCTCCACGATCATCTCTGGAAAGCAAACATGGTTTTTTAGAGAAAATCACGAGAAAACAACAATTGTTATTTATAGATAACGTAATAATTAACTTGTGATCTCCAGATATCAACCGTTCTCTTTACCAAAGGTTAGAAACACAGGTTGTAACCCCCCTCACACACACACACACACACACACACACACACACTTCCCCTCAGTTCTGGGTTGTGGGAGCTGCCCCATTCTGTGTTAAATATGCTCAGTGAAAAATTCCCCTTGAATATTTTATGTGTAACTTTCCATTTTCAAGGGGACCTTGCCAGTTGTTGCTGCGGGATGTGTTTTTTTTTCGTCAGCCCTTTTACAACAGCGTTCCTCATCATTTTCCCCAACAATCTCCCACTCACAGCCACACACTTTCTATGGTCTAAATCCCACAGTGCCGGATTACTCAGGTAAGTATTAACTGCAGCAGGTCGGCCTGTTCCACACATCAAACCATGCTCACAAAGCATGCCAGCCTCCTGAAGGATCTTACACAATTCTGCCTTTTTTTATTCCACACACACCTCCTCCTCTACTACAGCGCTCCTACAATCGGTGACCAGGATAAAAACCTTCCCCGGTTCCTTCACTGTATTTGGAGAGCATTCGTATTTCATATGTCAGCCTCACAAATACCCAAACACAACCTCAGAACGTTACAGTCTCTGAACAAACAATCGTGTCGGTTTAGATGGTTGTTTTTGTTTTGTTTTCTTACAGCTCAGCAAAGAAAAGCGAGCAAATCAATCACACAAACGCAGACTTCCATACGCACGCACAGCTTGGTCTTTGATTTGATTATTGAATTTTCATATTTACAGGTGGTTAGAGGATTGTTTTTCTTTGTACTGCGCATATAAAAAGGGACAAAGGACAACTTCAGACAGACATGAGACAAGTAGATAAAACAACAAAACAAAGAAAAACATGAATAAAAACATGAATGACTCCAGCTTGGTCCATTTGGACGGCCTGCCTTGTTTTCTGAAAATTGACCAACAGCAGGTACACCGAGCTACCCCTTACTAATATAAATGTATAAAAGTTACTGTTGCCTAGAGTTGCGTGGATTGTTTGCAATGTTCTGCCGGCTGCTAGTCCATAATTTTGATTTTCAAAGAAATCCACTCCCATATGGATTGAGACGGCTGCAGCAGCTCATTTGTTTTCCCTCATTACCTCTGCTGATCTACATGGAGAAAAAAAAGCTTCAGTGAGAATCGCCTAAACCTTGTTTCTTCTAATGACACTTTCCAGAAAAGCTTGTAAAATCAACCGCACCATCGGAGTAGTCATGATCCGTAAGAGGATATCAAATGAAGAGCTGGGGTGGGAGAGCTTTCTCCTGGAAGCGTCGTTGAATATTGACAACTTCATCTTGTCTCCAATTTGTCTTTGCCAGATGAGAAACAGGGGTTTGAAGAAGGATGGATGTCATGGGGCCTTCATGCAGGGATCGGTCGATATTGAGGCCACAGGGCCTCAGGGGCCCATGGCTGTAGATGCTGAGGGATTGCGGATGAAGGATACGATGTTTGGATTAAGAGTGTGTGACTCACCTGCACGCACATGGAGATCTAGAGTGGTTCCTGAAACTGAGAAGATGTTGACTTTCAGAGCTGCATTGTGCTTACTGTATTGTGTTTCCACACACACCATCTTTAATCGCTATCAGAAATGCACCCCAAGCGGTGAAATCCATGAATTTTACATACATATTCCCTCTCCATCTCCACTAATGTTTCATTCCATCGTCCACCTCCTCACGCGGGAAAAGGAAACCCGAAAGAACTGAGATGTGGTTTGTGGTTTCCATTAACTTTTTATGTGTAAAGATGCTTTTGTCCCTCTGGTGATGACCCATCTGCACTTGAGTTCAAGTGAAGAGCAATTACTCGCTATTTTCTCCGTGTGACCAAGCACACCTCATATGTCTTCGTCTATTTCATTTATTCTGTCGACACTAACACAGTCTTTTTTTCCTTTTCCCCCACAACAACAACAGCACTCAGACACTCAAAAATCCTTCCTGTGCTTTTCCGTTAGGCGAGCCGGTTTCTAAGATGGAACAAAAATACACCGCTCCCAAGGGGAGTTCCTTATTCTGGAACAGAGCAGACGTACATAACAAAACAAACTGTCTCAACATGAAAGGCTGCATGAATATTCATAAGTGATTACAGCAGACTAATCACACCTCCACGTTAAGAAATGTACAGGAAAAATGATGCACACGTGCACAGTTCCCATACAACACTTTATCATTGATGATTTGTTTGTAAAATAGGTTGCTGCGTTGAAAATAAATAAATAAATACAAACAGTAAAAAAAGCTGCCATCAGAGTATTCCAAACAAGTCCTGTAAAAATCATCAATCCCTGTTAGTTAATTTACAGCAATCGTAAATGAATATTCTACCACTGGGCTGAATAGAACAAGAAGCTGAACTCTGTGTGTGGTTACGGTGAACTTTGAGCATTTTCCTGGTAAGGGTCACATTCTGACAGATCTTTTTTCCTGCTGTGAAGCTCTCCAAAACTTACTCGGGCTGCTTATTGGTCTAAGCTGTTATGTTCACTATCAGCCAGCAGGGGGAGACATTATGCAGTCTTATTTGAGAACTTGAACACCTCAGGCCTCTATACAGTCTGTATAACTGCAGACATTTAATGATGTCTACTGGACAGAGTTGGGATCATATCAGTTATGGATGTGATTGAACGCCTTTTCGCTAAAATATATATATAGTACTCCTACATTCACAACACAGACATACACAATAGATAGATAGATAGATAGATAGATAGATAGATAGATAGATAGATAGATAGATAGATACATACATACATACATACATACATACATACATACATACATACATACATACATACATAGCTGCAGGGTAAATAGGGAAGGGAAAATAAAATAAAAATATTTGCTGCTTAAGAAAGTGATGAGATGAATGAGTGACTGAGGATCAGAGAAAAACATGCAAATTAGGTTGATGGAGAACTGATAGGCAGGAAAACTGGCTGGCTCAAGCTCAAGTTCATTTTACAGTGAATCATTGCTCCACACACATTGCTGCAATATAACGAATTGTATTTCATAAGACAAAGCCATTAATGAAATTCAGTTTATAAATGTCCAAGTGAGGAATTGAAATCTGTGCCATATTAATTTGAGTTCCTGAATGATAAGCAATATATTTTGCTTACTTTTTGTACTGTTTGACTTTATTTCTGGTGCCAGAGATATTTGAAAGTAGAAAATGATTGCATTTTTGTATTATTAGGTAATACTTCTGATTGTTTTCGTCAGAAATCATACCTTCCACCATGGATTTGGCCTGAGGTGAAGTTTAAATTTATGTTTTTATTCAGGCTTCAACACACAAAAACCAAACGAGAGGGAGCAGTGCCCCCTGCTGGTTATCTAAAGTCATTGCATTGCTGTTCTTGCTTCAAGTTAAACTTCCCACTCTCAAAAAAAAATTCAATCCTGGATACTTCTTGACTTTCTGCATTTTTTTGGAAAGAATTTTGCCATTTCCATTTTCCTTTTAACGTTTAATTTTAAATAAGTAAATGAGAGTCCCAAATATATCAGCAGGAATACTGGGGAAATCTGTGTAAAATGATTCTTAACACTGTAAAGATAAATTTTAACAGCATTAAAAAATTCCATATCATAGAATGGATTCAGCGCCACAAGTGGGCATGAGGGAGCGGTGGTCCTCATGTTTTCACTCTGTTCACCAGCTGGTGCTGAGATTTGGGCAAAATGGGAAACTTTTAACTCTTGGAGGGAGGGGTTCACTGGCAGCAATCAGTCCAGGTGTGTTATCAGGTCATGTCGATCAGAAAATAAGACGGAAACTCCGAGTGAACTTCGTGTCAGAAAGGGGGTCCTGACTGTTCGAGTGGAATTACTATCAAGTCCGTCACTGTTTAAGTGTTTGGAAGAGACGAGAAAGACCTGTGGCTAACTACAAATGGTTTAGGACACAGGGGAGATTATAAACACAATTGAAAATGCACAAAAAAATCTCTATGTGAAAACGAACGGTAGTTACTTTTAACAATATATAAAGCTTACTGTGAAAGTGAAATAATTAATTTACGAGAAAAAACTGAGTTTGAAGGCGAAGGTAACGTTAGCCTAGCATGGGCGGTGCGGAAAGCGGAAGTACGTCACACCTCATTGCGCAAGTTGTCAATAGCTTGTTTTCGGCCAAATTAGTTCACGAAATGCTATAAATAAATACATTGTGTGGGAACACTCTGGTTTCAGCGCTGCTGTGGAACATACGTATCATTTAATTTTGAGACAGTAGTCTGATATTTTGCATTTCTGAAGCTGTTGCACGGTTAAATTACGGCGGCCCGGTGAGCTCAATGCACTGCAATTTTTTTCCAACACTACTAATGAGTAGCTCTTGCTAGCTGATTTGGACGAATACATCCTGTCTTTTAAGGTTGCTTTTTAATGTTTAAGACTCACAAATATACTAAACGTTTTACTTTCTTCATCATACCAGGCAGCGAACATGAAGTTTATCACTTTTTTGTAACATAATGGGAGTTGTCAGTGGATGCTGTTTGAATTTTTCAGGCACAGCACCTGTTGTATTGTAGTGTCTCCAATAGTGTCTGTATGTGTGATTGTTAGCAGACAATTCTGGTATGGTCAAGATGGTGGTGAGGATGTGTTTGATCTAAAGCTGTGTGTGTTCTTACGTAAGCAGTCTCTAAATCTTTGTGAATCAGCAGTGCATGTGTATAGAAACATGCAAGAAGGTGGTAAATGCATTTTTCTATAACAGGGACATTTGAGTACATACGAAGTCCAACAACGTGCACAAACAGATCAATACAGTCTGCAGTCTGTTACATGTGCAGGATGATGAGATGTGGTAGTTTGGGGGAATCCTGTGCAGTGAGATCGCTGTCAAAGTAAAATTGTGCACTGCAACCCAAACATGAATAAACTGCGTGGCGTGTGATGATTCATTTATTGCATCGACTTCAATTCAATCCATCCAACCACATTGGTATGTAAACAAAAACCCATCCCTCTGGGTGAATGTGAGGCAAACATTGTAAAGCACTTTGGATGAAAGCGCTACAGAAATGCGGTCTGTTCACCATTTTACCATAAAAGTAATCATCAAACCCCTGCTGCACAGAATATGGATGGAAAAGAGAGCAAATAAATGTGGAAATAATCATAAGAGCCATCAACAACCACATATACGCATATATTATACAAATATTTTTTGTCTCCACCACCTCCAACTCAAGGACCATTTTTAATACTCGCATACAAAGAAGAGCTTGTTTACAAAAACATCCAATGGTTTATATGAATAAGCGGAAACATAAACAACTGTTTCATTAATAGTACTCGCTGTCATTACTTAATCTTTGGCAAAAGAAAGGATTTCCATGTTTATAGAGGTTTAACAGTGTAATATGTTACACTCTTGCTATGGTCTACATAACTGATCTCATTAGTTACTTCACAGTAAAAACCTTAACGGCTTATGGTGATTTATTGTTTGGGGATGGTGATGGCAACAGAGATTTAGATATTTGAATTACTGTCATTCTCAAGTACGCCAAATATAAGATCTGCCAATGTAAACATTAACAAGAGGAAATGCTTTAACTTTGAATTTCCGCATCAGAATGTTTGCTGTTGAAATACAGAGAAATACTTTCTTTTTTTATGTAATAATAATCATTTTTGGGTCTAGTAAATGTTAAAGGAAGGTCAAATCTTGGCCATTTATCTTCAGTTGAACTTCCAACCAAAATACACAAACTGCACCTTGTATCATTAAGATCACATTAAGCTACAGTTTGCTTTACAATAAGGTTTACTGCATAATTAGCAATTCTTTTACTGGAGTTTGAGGGGTTAACCAATAAGAATGCCCATGGGCTAGCGTCAGACATGTTGACAGTATGTTGTTGTGTTGTGTCTTTGTACATCCAGTATGGATCTGCTTGATTAAGTAATGTAATGTAAAGTAATGCAGACAACTGTGATTGGCAGTTTGCACCAACATGACAGAGTTCGGGAAGGAGGAGATGATGCTGGACACCCATGCCCCAGAGCTGACCCTACACAACCTTCCTGAGATTCTGTCCCTGCTGCCCAGTGTGACTGCGAAAAGAGACCTGGGAGCTGGGATTAGGTGAGCTGCTGTGTGTCTCCGTGTTCGTGTGTGAGACAGAGGATTGTGCACGTCCGTAACCTTCAATATCCACACGTCAGTGCAGGTTTTGCGTATTGTGGAATGTGATTGTTTTCGTGGAGATATAGAGTCTGTGCTCTGCTTCACCTGCTGGCTCAGACAGCACAAAGTTGTTTCCTCAGCCACATTCACACATTTTGGCTTTGAACTACACACACTCGCATAGACGCATGAATTTATTTATTCAGACACGCTGACACCTGAGATTAAAACAAGACGGATCCAATTCGTACAGCTCGATATCGTAACACTCCCACCTGTTCCTCCACCCTCTGCTCAAAGCCGATCACGTGACGGCTCTGAACTTCAGGGAAAGCTTTGTGGAGAAGAACAGAGAGGAAGACGGTCACCATAGCAACGCTGCTTTCATCCATGCTGATGTCACAAAGCTGGATATGCCCAACAAAAGGTGTGTTGCAGCTCAGACATGAAGTGTAAGGAGGACAAAATCTGCCTGTCAGCTCTCTTCCTTGTGAAGTTGTTGACTAACTTTAATCCAGCCTGTGCTGGTGTGTGCTGTACAGATTAGATAGGAAAAATAACTATGGTAGATTTTAGGATTCAAAAAATAAATAATTCTAGCAGTCATGGGATTTATTCACACAAACCCTCATATGAAAATAACTTTGTATTGTTTGCCTTAAAGTATAATTTGCTCGTGTTGACATCTTAGTGTTTAAAAGAGCACAGCTGATGTCATCAATGTCTTTTATGGCCCCTCAGCTTTGATATTATTTTCTCCAACTGGCTGCTGATGTACCTGAGTAATGAGGAGCTGAGGGCCTTGACAGAAAAGAGGGCTGGCTGAGGCCTGGAGGCTTCCTCTTTCTCAGGGAATCCTGCAACCACCAGTCAGGTACGGAGCAGACTGTAAACCTGGTCAGGATGATATAAATAGTGCCATGTGGAGGACTAACTATAATCACATTACATCCACCTTCATGTCCTGACATGTGGAATGTAAATAGCTGTTACAAAAAAAAAAAAAGTAAATTCATTAAATAAGTCATCATATATAGTCAAAGTTGCAAAATGTATGGAGTTCAGCTGCAAATGCCTGTAGTATCTCTCAGTATGTCTCCAATGCAACGTTTCAATGCCCTTCATGTTATGTCCTCACATTCCACAATCTAGGTCATTTACATATTAACAATGTAACGCATGTGTTAAAAATATTTTAGCTTTTCGCTGGTCTGTCAAAACTACAAACAAAAAAAAGGAACGGGGAGGCAGTTTACACATCTGCCCCACCAGGGGGCCTGGCTTGCGCTCTCACTCCCCTAAGTTAGATAGCGGAAAACTAACAAAAATGGAAAACTTTATCTATCAAAAATGTTTCTCAAAAACGTAACTATATCAAAACACGGAGTGATGAACAAGGGAAGAACAACGCCAGAGTACTAACAGAAAATAACACAGTCATGTCATAAATATTCCTCTCTCATACAAGTCACGAGTTATGTTTCCTCCTTTCGACTGCCATTCTTTCCAGTACACCGTTCCCGATACATATTGTGGCTTTGGTTAGGTTTGGTGAAGGGTAAAGGGGTCTTTGTTTGGTTTTGTGGCCTACTTTAGGTTAGGGAATCCAACGTGCTGTCATGCAGTGAGGCTGGTTCCAGCTGTTGTGTGTTCCTTAGAGGAGTGTGGGTTGGCTGTGGCTGAGCTGGTCTGGTATTGCTGCTTCAGGATTCCACAGGGATACGCAGGTATGTGGTGGGTTTCTGTGGAGAATTGTTTGGAACCGAATAAGCTGAAAATGCAGACGTGGAGTTCTTTCCACGCTGGTCTGCCGAAATGTCAGCAGGGTCTGGGTTTAGATGCTGACTTTTATAGAGCCTTCTGGACTAAGACCTGCTTGGTGTACTAAGTGACAGTCTGGAGAAAGGCCAGTTGCCAGGAGGACGGTCCTTCGCCTCTACCCCAAAAAATGGTACCTGCAAAACATCAGAATCTGCCAGCCTCGTCCGCGTCCGTCCTCTGTACTGATTACAAGCTGCTCTCAGCGAGCAGAGCGGTGATGGAGCAGCTAATACTTGTAGTCCAGACCTAATGTGTGCTTACCAGGTTGGTGACAGACAATATAAAGCTATTTAGAGATGTCTTGGACCGCTCCAGTTCATTGTGGAACTTGGTTTTAGACCAAGGCCTTTGATTTGGTGGAACAAGCGTATCTGTGGCAGACGCCGGATGCATTTGGGTTCGATTCAGGGCTCGTCGCCACGATTCGGGCCTTGTACAGAGAATTAATTAATGGTGGTTTGAGTGCCCCTTTTAAAGTGCAGTGGGGGTCAGACATGGCTGCCCACTCTCAGGGATGCTGTACTCGGACCTTATAGAGCCTATCTAACTTTGCTGCTTATCCTGACAATGTGATTGTTGCCCTTAAAAAACAGGTTGGTGTTGAGTTGTTAGCACAGTCTAAGTAAAGTGAAGCTCTGATGGTGGGGAAAAGGTGGATAGAATCAGTTTACACAGAAAGAACCTGAAGTAGAGGTTGACTTTGAATGATTATATCTATTATCTATTATTATGACCTTGGGGCATCAGTGTTGTGGCACTGTTCACCTCATGTGGGACCTCCAGTAGACCTCCTGGCCCAGGTCCAGGCGATAATGGTAAACGTCCTCTCTGAATCTTTGCCAGGTTCCACAGAGCATCCTGTTCCCACCTATCGATCCGATCGGTCCTTACTGCGTAAAGATGATCACTCTGTGTAAACCTCCAACCTTTATTTGTGTTTTTAGAGAGGCTGTTCTTTTTGTGTGGAGTGATTTACTCACAGCATACGTTCATCTTAGGCTATAAATTCAGACAGAAGCTCAGGGTCGACCTGCATCACACTCAGCTGCTGCACGTTGATTACAATGAGATGAGTTTAATGATCAGTCTAGACACTGCTGAGAGTATATGGTTTTATTTTCTATTAAAGACGGTGCACCTGTTTTAGGGAGAATATTAAGGAAACCTTTTCTATTTTGGGCGGTTGAGTGATGGGTTGAATGTTTTTCTGTTTTAAATAAAAAGACATGAAAATCTCTCTGATTAGAATTCATGTTAAATTGTTGTTGTTCACACACCTCTCCTCTTCCTTAGTCACACCTGCCTCCGCCTGCAAATAATATATTCAAAATGTGAGACCCCCACCTTCCAGCCCCTGGCCCCTGGCCCCTGGTCCCTCTTCTGGTCTTGCTCTCTCCCTGCTCTAGGTCTTGCTCTCTGTTGCCTGTGGGGATGTGGTCATCACTCCCTCATGTGCAAGGAATTTTCCTCTCCTGTCAGAAAAAAGCCTGAAAACTTATCTTTACTACCCAATCCTCTCCCTTCCTCCTGCTCCTCTAAATCACACATGAAGTTTTTTTTTTCTTCTGGTCTTGTTTCCTTTCATGTTCGATGTTTCTTTTCTTTGCCAACTTATAAAGAATCTTTGTCCTGTCATGCCAGCCTGTTGTAGTTTTGGCTTTTACAATGTTAAGATCATTTTGCTTTTGCAACAATAGGTCTGCAGATGGATTTTATTTCACAGTCAAATACATAAATTCCATACCTTAAGTTCAAACTAGGCGAGGATATTTTGCTCAGCATAACTCAAAAGTTAAGCAATCACAAAAGCAATCGTTCAAGTTTCACGTTCAATTTCAAAATCTTATATTTCCAAACGATTTCACTCCTTTTCATCATAAAGCGACTTGCCAAACATTATGGTCTTATTTCCATTCATCATACGTTTCATAAATGTTTCAGTCCAATAGCTGAGCAGCATCTTCATACTCTGAGTACAACAATGTGCTGAAATGATGGTCAGGGTTGGTTTGAGTTTGAGTTTACAGGAAGGTTTATAATAACTATCTGATCTAAATATGATAAATGAGTCAGAAAACACAGACAGCACATTTCATCAGTCAGGATCTTCACTGTTACTTTGCCCCAAAAGCCTCAAATAATGGTGAGCTGAATCCCAGCAGTCCTTTGTAATCATGGCTGATGATCCAGTATTCAATGGATTCATTGATTTGATTCAAAGATACACAGCAGAATACGTTGGCCTTTGTCTCCTCCCAGCTCTCTGAAAAGGCCTGAGGAGTTACAGCACAAAGCAAATTCAAATTCATCCTAAAGCTCAGCGCTAATATCAGAAGTTTACCTGTTCACAGTGCAGTCGTGGGAGTTAAAGGTCAGATTTTCAAACTTCTATGGCAGTTTTGTCTACTTGAACATTTGCTGCATTATGTTCCCATCACCTCTTTCTGCTCTCACCACACAGAGAGAGAGAGAGCGAAGGAGAGAGAGAGAGAGAAGGAGAGAGAGAGTTGTCTCCAATGACAGCTCTAAAGGTCAGTTGTTAATAGGTGTTGGCTTCTCTTCTGTCTTAACGTCGTCTGTAATGCACAAACAGTTTTCCAGCTGCGACTGCATTAAACTTTATTTATATCCTACAGTTCTACATTATCAGAACATGTTTTTAGAAAGATGGAACCTCACCTGGTCGTGATTTCTCTTCAACTTATCAGACGTCCTTTCACTTCCTGTTTATGATGGATGTCTGACAGCGATCCATCCAAATCTGACCTGCAGCTCTCTGATGAAGGAGCACCGAGACTCAACACTTTGGTTTGTGGAGTCTTTTTACACCATAAACATAATTTGATGAAGACTTTTTAATGTATACGTTATATATTTACTGATCCAAATATCACCGGTTTGTTTATTCTCCGTCCTAAATGAACTCGATTCTCTGCTGGTGGTTTTTGGAAATGCCTGTGTGTATAATCTAAACATGCTGTTTATAAAGGATAAAGTTTAAAGATACCTGTGATTCTGGGTCAAATATGAAGTCAAACACTCCTTCTGTTGGAGGTTGTGATGTCATGTTGGGCTCCACCCCCTGATGAGTTCATATGAACATTCCTGAAAAGAGATGAGTTTCTACTTGATGGACCCAAAATGTTGTGTTAGTGAACATTTTGCAGCATCGTTCAGGTCTTTAGATTAAACGTCTGTTATTTATTTATACAGCACAAAGTCTTTTCTGCTGCTGTCCAATTAAGGTTTATCTTAATGGAGGCCAAACGGACTCGGTCAGAGCTTGCAGCATTTTTGTTGCAGTGCTGCACAGAGCAGTAAAGAGCTTGAAGTTTGGTTTAGATGGAATGGGCATCGTAAAAGCCGGGGAGTACGTTTATCACCTGGGCAGCAGCCCTGAAGGGTTGTGAAACAATCCAATCTGAAGACCGCAGAGGAGTTTTCAGTCCAAGACCGAATGAACGCAGACACAGCATGGAGCTCTGATATTCACCCAGCACTCAGCGTTCAAATCCAGCACAACCTGGAGCTGCTAACCTGGATCCTTTACAGAGGCTTTACCCCGGGTTTGTTCTGACCTGAATCTCTTCCCCTCCCCCTCGCTCTTCATCATTTACCTTGTTTCCTTTTCTGTCTGGAACCAATTGTTCCTGAAACAACACATCGCTACTCACAAATCCAGTGAACATCGGGTTTATTGGCCGACATATGTTAGTCCAAACCAGAACGATGAAAGTAATCACTCTTCAGAACTTTTCCACAAAAGCTTTTTTTCCTTCCAACAGCATCATTCCACTAGTTGGCTTCTTTCCACTACTTACATCAAGCCAATATAACTCACCTGCCCAGTAACAACTTCATATGATGTGAAGTGATATGACATGCGACAGCTGACCCTTGACCCAGACATATCAGATAGCAAAAACAGTTTACCATAAATACAAATTATGCAGACTCACCATATAACACTTTATTATTGATGATTTGTTTGTAAAATAGAGTGTTGTATTAAAAAATAAATAAATACAAACATTAAATAAAGGGTTAGGCCTGGTAAGATGCTGTAAAATTCGTCAGCTGTGAAGCTTTCCAGAACTTGCAGTGATTTGTCAAAGTGTCATATTTGCTGAGAGACAGCAGAGGGAGTCCCTGTGCAGCCTGTTTTGATCCGAATTGATAAAACTCCACATGAAGCCCACAGACTTAACAGCTTCAGGCATTTATTGATGTCTACTGGAAAAGACTGGAATGTAAAAACTTGGGCACACTTAGATTTACTTGCCTTCTCCCAAGTGGACGTGCCCGGAATATCTGCCTAGGGAGACGACCTGGGGGCGGCATCCTGACTAGGTGCCCGAAACACCTCATCTGACTCCTTACGATGCGAAGGAGCAGCGGCTCTACTCTGAGTCCCTCCCCCTCCCAGTAGCCTCCCCCGCCATCTGACCCAACTCACCACCAGGTGGTGATCAGTTGATTGCTCTGCCCATCTCTTCACCCAAGTGTCCAAAACAAAGGGTGGCAGGTCTGCGAAAGTGATTACAAAATCGATCATAGACCTTTGACCTAGGGTATTCTGGCACCAGGTACACTTATGAACACCCTTATGCTTGAACGTGGTGTTTGAAGTCTAACAACAAACCACCATTTGGGTTCAGATCAGGTAGGCCGTTCCTCCCAATCATTCCCCTCCAGGTATCCCCATCGTTGCCAGCGTGAGCATTGAGGTCGCCCAGTAAAACAGTGGAGTCCCCAGGTGAGGCCCCCCAAAATTTCGGTGCTCCGCCTGGGAATTGTGAGTATCCCCACACCCGCCCGGCACCTCTCACCCTGAGCAACTCTGGAGAAGGAGAGAGTCCAGTCCCTCTCGAGGAGTTTGGTTCCAGAGCCCATACTGTGTGTGGAGGTGAGTCCAACTATATCCAGTCTGTATTTCTCAACCTCCTGCACCAGCTCGGGCTCCTTCCCCGCCACTGAGGTGACATTCCATGTTCCTAGAGTAAAGTTCCATGACCTGGTGCCCGTCCATGTGGGCCTACACCTTTGTCCGCCGACCTTTTGGCTGCACACCAGACCCTTTATTCTCTCACTGCTGCTGGTGGGTCCCCCAGTGAGGCGGCACCACGTTGTTTGTTGCGGCTGAGCCCGACCCCGTGGAAGGCTCGGCCACCAGGCGCTTGTCTGCGAGCTCTCCCCCCGACCTGAGGCACCGGTTTCCCTATTAGATGAATTTTAATGAAAGGTTCGAAGTTTCCAAACACATATGAGGATGACTTCTGGGGAAATCTGTTTAAAATGATAACTAAAACTATAGAATAAATATAATTTTAAGGGCATTTGAAAAATCTATATCATAAAAAGTAAAGGATGCATTGGCTACAATTAATTATTAATGGATGACTAATATGAAAAGGCCCATAAAATGTATCCAAAATCCTTAAAATAATCCCAAATTCTTTGTTTCCTATGTATTCATTTAGTTATTCATTTACTCATGTTTAGGGGGTTGAAGTCTGCTGTAGTTAGATGGAAGAATGTTTAATCTTGGTCTCTTCAGTCATTACATACATATATACTGTATGTTATACATCAGTTTCCCGGCAGTAACTGGATAAAACCAGCTGCTCTCTCACCACATTGCTTCTGAGTTTGTCATGCTAATCTTCAAGTTGTGATAGGATCATGAGATCAACATGGCTCAATTTTTTTATGACCAAACTGTGTTATCGTGAATATCATGGATCCTGAGTCCGTATTATAACCTAAATGCTTCAAAGCTAGCACCTCCCCCCTTCCTCACTGTTGCACCGTGGCTTCATCAAGTCACCCTAACAATGAACTTTGTTCACAGTTGTGCTGAAACTATGCAAAAGGTTACTATGATGAAGGTTACATCATAACTCTGGTGTCTCTGTAACTCACTCTGTGTTTTTTGGGCTCCAGCACCAGACCAGTAACTGTGATTATTCCAACTGTGCCAGGAAAATGTTTCAAATCTGTTACACTTACCAGAATTCCTGCATCACTCACACCAGTACTGTTCAGTTTTCATCTAAAAGGTGATGACAGACAAATTCATTCTGCCTGAACTTTTAACACTCCTAATATAGCTTTCAAATCTTTATTGAACATACAGTATTGTTCTATTATTCACAATCCAGGGTGGGGAAAGCATGTGAACAGTGAATTTTAATTTAATTTAATTTAACTGATCAGACTCTCAACATTGAAGAGGAATTTCTGACCATTGCTACTAGAGAAAAATATTTATTCATCATGAAAAAATGTATGAAAATGTATGGTGTGGATTCTTGGTCATTCCAAAACACAAATTAACTCATTTTTAGAACATTTTGTTGTTGGTTTACTTTTGTGTTTTATTGCATCGTCCAACAACGCCAGGTGATGAAAGCCACCTTGACAGTCGTCGTGATAGTAAATTATCATGACAACATAATTCAAACCAATTTATTTAACAATATTTAACCATGTATTTGTTTCACTTCCGATTTTGGCTCTAGGTGGCAGCAAAATCTCCTTCTCTCTCATAGGTCGGTGAGGTCTTCTAGCAAACGTGTTGACATTTTTCCTCTTATCTTCAGTCAACTTTAGCCAAGTAAAATTATTATTATTATTGCTATTATTTCATTATAAGTTATTTGGAACTTTGAATGGCTAAACTTTTTGCTTTCCTCAACACACCAGGCAACGAACATCAACATCAAGTTCATCAGAGTTTTTGGAACTTATTGGAACTGGGCAGGGTGAGTTTTTATCATGATCACTTCTATTATTGCTTAAGTCGGGTTTCTACAGGCACTGCACCCTTTTGGCACCGCGGTGCTCCCTACCGCTGTCCAAAATGAGGTCATGTTGCCCAATCGGCACATTTCCAACACGTGTCAGCACAAAAGAGGTGAGATGAATCCGGGACCCCGAGAGAGAATGGAGCTTGGAAACGCACCACTTCACAATTTAGGGACATTTGAAGTCCAACAACGTGCGCAAACAGACCAGTTCAGTCTGCAGTCTGTTCCATGTGCAGGCTGATGTAATGAGGGAGTTTGGGGAATCATACCGAGAGGGATCGATGTCAAAAATCAGTTATCAGTTTTATTATATCGGACAACCACAACAAGATAAATTAAGTCGTGTCAAATACATTAAAATGAAATGAGCATTAAATTTCACACACTGGAGAAGAGGTATGATAACGGATGGACGGATGGATTTATTGACAGCACATCACCGTGGCAGTAATGAAAATATCCACACACACACACATCCAACTCAGCAGGGTTTTCGGGACCCTTTTTATACACAAATACAAAGAAGAGCGCATTTACAAATTAAAATAATCCACTGTAAAAAACATCGACTGAAGCTCTCAAGAACAGCTGGCGCTCTCCGTCCTCGCTGTCATCGATTAATCTTCGGCTCGACACGTCATGCCTGCTGGTCATGTGACCTGCGGGTGACAGATGATGTAATTAGGTAAATAAAAGTAAATATGTACCCTAAAAAATCTGATTTGGACTCGAAACCGTAGAAATGCAATTTTTGACCACGTTTTTAAATTAGTTTCGCCATTTTACGCATAAAAATGACAAATACGCATATAGACTTGATTTATTTTTATTTATTTTTTGGGCAGCGTTCCCACTCCGTGCAATCTGTCCCCGTTATTATTCACGCCTACTCGCACACACCCCTGCCCTCATTGGGTCCACTCTGATGGTGAGACCCGTACCTGGGCGACCACGTCCTCTTATTTGTACTTATTTAAACATGACCACCTGCACCCTGCCACAGAGGGCTTCGAACACAGATCATCATGGACACAGGTACGAGCGCAATAAAAAGGGATCAGGTCACGCTGACAGCAAAAGACAGGACTTCCATATTTGATATTAATGTTTTAAAGTGTTAGTTATTCTCTCTAGTCTCACTGTGGTCTCATTTGTGACCTCGTAGGCAAAACCTTTATTTACTCGTGGTTACTAATGATAATTGTTTTGGGTTGTTGATGGCTGGCAGCAGATGTTTTAATATTTGATTTATTGTCATTTCATTTTGACAGCCAAATGTGATAACTGCTGATATAAACATGCAGGGAAAATGCTTTAAGTTTGAACTTCCACATAAGAATGACATGGAACGGGTTGACTACAGATGTAGTACTGGAAGACTACAAACATATATATATATATATATATATAAAGTAACATTAAATATTCTTTGATACCATTTATGTTTTGTTTTTTTTAGAATTGATAGTTATTATTTCAGATATTATTTGTTAATCATCCACTTTTTGCTTGTAATCTAAAATCAATGTCTGAGCTCTTTTGCTGTCACAGAGAACATGGACGCACTGCAAAATTCCATAGCAGCTGTTTTGACTGTTTTTCTCTCACCCGCCTACTTTTAAAACAACAGAGGTGAAATGAGTCCAAAGTCACAGACTGACTCTGAGCTCAGGGTACCACAGGTGCCTGGTGTTCTGCTTTTTTTAGACCTAGCAGAGTCTCAGATTTAGCACCTGAAGAAAATTTCATCTCAACCTAAACTACAGTTTGTTTTACAGTGCAGTTTAAAGAATTA
This sequence comes from Brotula barbata, assembly GCA_900303265.1. Lineage (NCBI taxonomy): Eukaryota > Metazoa > Chordata > Actinopteri > Ophidiiformes > Ophidiidae > Brotula > Brotula barbata. The sequence goes on along the minus strand of OMNV01000235.1, from coordinate 57,427 downwards.
CCAATGTACCAGAGTTTAAGGGGTTACACAGACTGCCCTCAGGCTCATGCCAGTCTCTTTGACAGTACGTTCTTGCGTCATGCTTCTGTACATCCAGTCTGGAACTGTTTGCTTAGAGTAATACAGACAACTGTGTTTGGCAGTTCGCACAAACATGACGGAGTTCTGGAAGGAGCATTCCAAGGCCGCCACAGTGGAGGAGATGATGCTGGACACCCATGCCCGAGAGCTGACTCTGCACGAGCTGCCTGAGATCCTGTCCCTGCTGCCCAGTGTGACTGGGAAAAGAGTTCTGGAACTGGGAGCTGGGATTGGGTGAGCTGCTTCGTGTCTCTATGTTTGTGTTGGAGACGGAGGACCATCGAGAGTAAAACAAGAACCATGTCATACAGCTTGATATCATAACACGCTTACCTGTTCCTCCAGTCGCTTCACCAGCCACCTTCTGGTCAAAGCCGAACACGTGACGGCTGTGGACTTCATGGAAAGCTTTGTGGAGAAGAACAGAGCGGAAAATGGTTACCATAGAAATGTTGCTTTCATCCATGCTGATGTCACAAAGCTGGATATGCCCAATAAAAGGTGCGTTATGATATTTATGATAAAGTACAACCATTAATACTTGGACAGAGAGAGAGAGTAATGTTATAGGTCAGAAATGTTTTAACCTGAACAGAAGGAGGAGCACAAAATATTAATGTTCAGTAGTTCGTCAGCCTGTCATCGGTATTCTTTTTTAAGTTGTTGACTGTCAGACTGGCCTGTCCTGTTCTGCAACTTTTAATTATATGGGACACAAACCCAGTAAAGTGTTGACATGGTGTTTGCAGGTATAGTGGATGGATTTTTTTGCTATTTTTCTTTAATAAACAGTTCACACACATTCCTGCTCCAAGTTTTCCTTCAACTTTGGGTCCATCTTCATAAACACTTTTCAGAGAGAAATGCCCAAAGTTTCCAAAGATACGAAAATATATCAGGATGAGTCCTTTGCAAATCTGTATGGAATAATATCCAATGTAGAACCAATCTAATAGACATTAAAACTACCATAGTTTAAATCCTTTGATTGTTTGCCTTAAAGCATAATCAATTCCCAATTAATTTGTCAGTGTTTAAGTGGATACTCACTCCATATTAGACTTCTTGGTGTTTAAAGGAGCACAGCTGATGTCATCAATGTCTTTTATGGACCCTCAGCTTTGATATTATTTTCTCCAACTGGCTGCTGATGTACCTGAGTGATGAGGAGCTGAGGGCCTTGACAGAGAAGATGCTTCGCTGGCTGAGGCCTGGAGGCTTCCTCTTCTTCAGGGAATCCTGCAACCACCAGTCAGGTACGGAGCAGACTGTAAACCTGGTCAGGATTATATAAATAGTGCCATGTGGAGGACTAACTATAATCACATTACATCCATCTTCAGGTTTTCATTTTCATGCGGCACTGTGAGTCATTGTTAGAATCTTATTCACTCAGCGCAAGATAAAAAAAACTATCTGTCTTAATTGTCTAAAATCATTGACGTTTCCATGTTCAAACTGTCAAACTTCTAAACAGTTTGAACGTTTTTAATATCTGGAAATGCATAAGTGTCAATTCTTAAGTCTTAGAATTGGTTTGCAAATAATCTATGTGGTAAAATTCAAAGTGTTGTGGCTGAAGCAGTGGCACAGGGCTCTGTTTAAGGCCAATTTTGTTCACTAGTTTTTTAAACAATTGTGGTGAAAGAGCTATGAACAGCACAAAGCATCTTTATGAGGATGATGCTATTATCTATACGATACCACCATCTGCTGGCCAAGTTGATCCAAAATTAAATTAATGAATGGATTCCAATTACTATAATATATTTTGAAATGCATTTGAATAGTTGAGTAAATGTGTATATATTACAATTTATATTATAACAGTGCAGTAGTTTTATGGTAGAGTTTATTTTGGTGTTTAAATTCAATTTCTGCTAACACCAGTATCTGTGTTTTATGACTGCTCCTCAGTGGTGCCCAGTGTGTTTTTCCTCATCTGGTTATTCAAGTTTAATTCAATACTCTCTTTCAAGGTGATTGTAAGAGGGACTTCAATCCCACTTATTACCGTAACCAAGCACAGTACAGCCACCTGATGACATCAGTGCAGGCGGAGGAGCCAGAGGGGCCACAAAAGTTTGGTTTCGACATTGTGCTGACAAAGAAAGTTCTAGCTTACATTAAGGTATCATTGCTTAGTAACGTTGAGTAAAAAATTGGGCATATTTGATGAGCTTCCATCTGGTAACCACCTCCTCAACCTCTTCCCTTCCAGATGAAAAACAACCTGAATCAGATCTGCTGGCTGCTGCAGAAGGTTCCTCGCTCATCAACCACTCAGGGTGGCTTCACCACCTTCCAGCAGTTCCTGGACAACCAGCAGTACACTCGACGTGGCATCCTACGCTACGAGAAGATGTTCGGGGCTGGGTACGTCAGCACAGGAGGGCCCAGCACCACCAAGGTAGGAAGTGCAGGAAACACCAAAGATATGGTTGATAGTTGCCTCTTGGACAAGAATACGGTTCGCTCCATATCAATCTGTTCTTTGTACCAACAGGAGTTTGTGGACCTGCTCAACCTGAAGCCTGGTCAGAAGGTCCTGGACATCGGCTGTGGCATCGGTGGAGGCGATTTTTATATGGCAAAAGTAAGATCCAAAGTCTCTGAAACATCAAGGGCGTGCACTGCAGACCAAGACGTTGATGTTCACATGAAGGATTATTCCGAATCCTCTGATGATGATTATGATGATGGTCACGTTTCAGACATTTGGCGTGGATGTGATTGGCTTGGACCTGTCAGAAAACATGGTGGACATTGCCATCGAGAGGGCGGTCGCTGAGAAGTTACCATCTGTATGTCGAAAAACTCCTTCCTTTTGATCAGCAGTAAAGGGCTTGGAGGCCAAATGAAAAATTATCCTTAGAACTGTAAATTGATTAATTTATCACCTTTTAAATCACTTTGCAGTAATATCAACCATCAGTATAAAGCAAAATCTTTGTTCAGGTCCACTTTGAGGTAGCAGACGCCACCAAGAGGTCATTTCCAGAGGCTTCCTTTGATGTCATCTACAGCAGAGACACCATCCTGCACATAGACGACAAGCTCGCCATGTTCAAACGCTTTCACGTGAGTGTTCACACTTTGCATTTTTTTAACACTTAATTTTCACCACTTATGAGAAACATGAAATGGAAATTTCACCAAGACACCATTGAAATCTGTAATAAATGGAAGTGTTATTTTTGTGGAACATCAGTGCCAAAATCAGGTCAAATTTTCAATGGAAGTATGATAATTCACAGATCTTCGCACCTCCTTCTCTTCTCTTTGTCTGTGTTAGAGCATCGTCAGGTTTTCTCTCACTCTGCTTGTCCTTTGTGTGCAGACATGGTTGAAGCCAGGAGGCCAGCTCCTGATCAGTGACTACTGCTGTGGAGAGAAGCCATGGACAGATCAGTTCCAGGCCTATGTCAAACAGAGAGGCTACATCCTCCATACGCCGTCACAGTATGGCAAGGTAAACAAAGCAGCCTCACTATGTGACATGGATCATGGTTGCTCTTTGTGAGTTTAGCCAATATGTGACAACATAATTGAAATTTTAGTTTGGCATCTGTCACACATATTATACAATTTAAGTCGAATGTTTTCGTTCTTAAACCTATTTTCACTGAAAAATACCCAGATATTGTTAAAATGTGGCTTTGATATTTAGTCAAAAAAAAATTTCTTGAAATTTACGAATATGTATTATAGAACAACCAGGATGAAATCAGATCTGGCCAGAGCTCTGAAGTTTAATAACAAGTTTTAGTGTTTTAGCCAAAAATTAGAAAGGGAAAAGCTCCTCTTGCAGAAACATACTAGACTTAACTATACACTTTTTTTTATCTTCTTTCCCAATAAAATCAATCAAACCATTGTAGGGTTTATTATTTTTAATCAATACGTGTTGTTTACATATGTGGATTTATAACTTATGAAAAGAAGCTAATGGCTCTGTGTGTGTGTTGCATTGCTGTGCTCATAGTGCCACTCTGAGTCCAGCACCCAGTCAGTGTATGACAGCAATAAAGATGAGACTCTTGTAATACTACTATCCAGCAGTCAGTGGCGCCAGTGCCTCTGCGTTCACACAGCTTCTTTCCCTTCCTGTAGTTAATGGAACAGGCAGGTTTCTGCAACGTAAAAGCAGAGGACCGAACAGCCCACTTCATCCAGGTGATAAAAACAGAGCTACAGCGTGCAGATGACATCAAGAATCAGTTCATTGAGGTTAGAACACACACACGTTTCACTAAAAATAAAAGGAAAAGACATGAATGAATATCATATATAATATCAAGAATATCAAGACATGAATATTATATCATTCATAAACCCAAGTAAATACTGACAGACAGTATTTGCTTTATGACGGCCGCACTACAATCGGATCTGTTGTCTGTAGGAGTTCTCTGAAGAAGATTACTCAGCAATCGAAAATGGATGGAGAGAAAAACTGGAGCGATGCAACACTGGGGATCAGCGATGGGGACTCTTCCATGCAATAAGAGACAGGGAGAGTGTTTAAAGAATAGAAAAGAGATTAAAAGGATGAGGAGAGAGGAGAAGGAATGCCCTTTTTGTCATTTAACAGAACAGAAATGTGTGTGCCGTTGGAATGTGAGACTGCTACATGAATGGTCATTAAATCCAAAACTTGAAAATACATCGTGTACTGTGCAGTTTTTGTAGAACAAAACATGGAGTGATTATCACAGCATTGTCTCCTGACATGATTTTGCAACAAATTCAGATTGACATAGTATGAAGTTGTGTTAATATTTTTTACATTCCTACCATTGCAACAGTATCAACTATCAACACGTGACAGATTATGATCAAATGATCACTATCTCTCTTTGTTTTTCACAATGATTATGAAAATATTAAAGAACCATGGAAGCCTACGTTTTTCTCGGGCATGCCCAAACTTCTTTAAACTTTTACGACTATTACTCTGCAAATTCTCTCCAAATGTTTCACCTGAGTAACATTTTTTTCAGTTCAGTCTGGTTGGAAAAGAATGCTCCAAATTTAGCGTTGGTAATCATTTTCCATCACAATTATGGGAATAGATCATTGATTTTGAATTGTATTTGTTAATTTGAGAACTGACAACAGACCAACAGACTTCCAGGTAGGTAAAGACCCTATATTCAGCACAGCAAGGAAGTAGTCCTAGTCGGGCAGGTTGCTCAACATTACAGGAATGCTTTACTTAATCAAACTAAATGCTTGCCACAACTAGCTTGTGTGGTTTCTGTGGAAATCTGTTTTTTGAAATGCTATTGATGAGAATAATAAAACCAGTCCCACCAGTCGTCTGTCTTGTAATGGTATGATATCAAATAGTCATTTGTGTAGTGTTCTGACCTGTAAAGGGAGAAGGATATGATCATAAAATGTGATTCAAATTGAAACAGTCATCTGGTACATTCCTCCAAGTCACTATCTGCAATTTCATATTTACTTTTTGTACACTGACTGTTTGTCTTGTATTCTTACCACATTTGATGACTAAATAAGTTAATATAGCATAACTGATGCTTCTTTGCCTGTGAATATTGCTTCAATATTTGTAAAACACCTGTTCCTTCCTGTGAAGTTTCCCAAAAAAACAGGCAGCCATGCTGGCTGAATACGGGCAGCCTCTTTATAGTGAACTGATTGGATATAGGTGACTGACATTATGAAAGGCACACAAAAGGTACAAAGCAACAAAAAGCTAACAAAACAAAACAAATCCCCTCTCCCTGCCCTGTCCTTCCTGTCTGTCTGTCTACAGTACCAAAGCAGAAATTAAAATAAACAAATAAAGAAATAAAGTGCCAATGTTAGTGTATCCTCAGAGGCAGACAATGACTCATTTGTATATATGTTTATTTATCCAATCTTTGATTTGTCGAAGTACTTCCGCCTGACAATGAAGTTGACACGCCCACCGCACGTCAATAATCTCGTCACAGACGCCCAGTGACAGCATTTAGGGCGCAAAACCATGGCGAGGTTAAGCGAACATGGGATCCGCCTCAGTTCCGTAAGTATTTCACTTTTTAATTACTCGAACATATATTTAATTTTAGAGTTGACTGCTTTAAGTTGCTGTGGGATAGAAGCATGAGTACGCAAAAGTGGAGCAAGCTTTGTTTCTCTTCCAGATGAGTCCTTCCTTCCTGCAGAGCAATTCAACTAGCCATATCTGGCCCTTCAGCGCGGTGGCAGAGATAATAGGTAAGTTATAAAGTGTTATTAACCTTTATGTATGACATAGTATTTCTACGTGTACTATAGCTCTGTGGCCACGGGGCGCTGCAGGAGCTGCAGCCTCAAGGCACCACACGGTGTTCTGTTTTGTTGTCGTTCATAAAATGTGCGTTGAAATATTGTGGTCTTAGAGTTATTACGGTAATTCATCTTTCCTGGTGTACAGTGTTAGTCTCTAATCTCAAAACAATATTTGTTATCGTATCATTGCAGTGATAATAAAGTGATATATATATATTAAAATACTGAAGTCACATCAAACCGAGGACAAAGTTCGCTTTCTCATCAAAGCGCTGACGTGATTGGCAGCCAATTCCATTAGCGCCGTAATTATTCGTTGTTTTTGTTTATATTTTCATTTTTTTCTCACTCTTCCTTTGCGTGGGTTGCACGCATTGTGTAGTTTAATATGTGATATATTCTTTGTTTCGTATATCACTATTTTTGTTATTGTTGGTGTTTTGCTGTTATCAGCTACCGGATGACTTGAATTTCCTTCGTGATTAATAAAGTATCTACCTATCTAAGGAGTTTGGCTCAGGTGCGTCACGTGATCGAGACGTGCGCGCCTGCGCGCGGTCGTCCACTGTGTGCCGTGTGATTGGCTGAGACGTGCAGCTGCTCTGTTGGCTGCATGTCCAGTGGGAGGAGTCAAGGTTGTGGAGCTCCTCCCTGTCTGCGGTCTGCCCCGTGTTGTCGGGGTCCAGTCTAAATTGACCTGCAAACGTAAACAAAACAAATGATAGTGATTGAGCTCTAACTATAGCACTTTTAATTCAGTTTGTAATTACATGTCATTGTAGAAATAGTACATTTTTATTTACTTTGAAACAAGTACTCTTAGATTATACAGCCACTGATTATTTTTAATCATTACCAGTAAAACTATTACAGCCAAATCAGTGACAAGATTGACATAAGTACATGTTTTGGTTAATATTATCAAGGTATTATTCATGCTAAGACAAAACGCTGTGGCTGTATTTAAACATACGCTTAAGACACAAAGTAAAGTGGGTTGAAAATTATTTTACAACTTACTGAAATTAGATTCTGTTTGGAAATGACAGATAAATAATATTTACCTCAGTTTGTCTGTCAGTACATTCGTTTAGACATTAGAGATTAGTTTCTTCCTCTGACACATGGCAGACTGATGGTTATCAAGTTCAATTTGTTTTGAAAAACAAGTGATGGGAGTGACATCCGTAATGAAAGACGGGTAGAGTGAAGGGCCAAAATGACGCCCTCTAATTATGGAGTTCAGAAGTTTTCGGCCCACCCCTTGTTAACAGGTACATCCAATCGAAAACAGCCATGCAATTTCCTTATATAAATAATGACAATGAGTCAGTGGCAGAGGTGGCTGGAGTGGTGTACGAGTATGGAAAAGTACCCTGGAGTGATGAATCACGCAGATGCCAGGAGAATGCTTAGTGCCAACAGTAAAACTTGTTGGAGAAGGGCTAATGCTCTGGGGCTATTATTCAAGGTTTGGACTCAGCCTGATGCTCAGGTCTGTACATATTTTTGGCCACATAGTGTATATTAACTATAAAAAATTGAATTAAGGTCAAATTTATCAGTTCATTTTTCAATTATGAATGCTTTTCATAGTAAAATACAAAGTGCCGAGTCAAATCTCTGGGCTGGGACTAATGATGAGATTAAGGGGTAAAATAACAAATCAAAAACAATTTATGTGTTAGGAAGCAAAAGATTCTAACATTTTTAATGTAAACATATGAGTGAGAAAAAGACAGAATACATTTTTCTGTGAAAATACACAGAGGACATAAAAGTTCCCATATTTGTAGAATCACCCACATACCATACTTTATTTTTCATGGTGTCAATGACAGAATTGTGTCATAAAGTGATCATAATATTGTGATAAAAACTCTGCACATCATATTAGGAACACCACAAACAATGGTTTTAAAATCTTCTGTCTAATATTACGGCAGTTTAACCATAAACCTTTGTTATTTCTTTTATCAATAAGAAAGTAGTACTTGATGTATCATTAATAACAACACACTGGACTACAGTTGTCCACTGCTCGTCGTAGTCAGATGGGTTACATACGGAGAATAAATGTGAAAATACATTGACAACTTAGATTTCCTTTCTCTTTCCCTCCCCGCCTGTCTCTCTCATACACACATATCTTCCAGACAATGCCTCAGATCCTGGCGTATTTGCCAGACAGATATGGATAGATGCAACTGATGAAAATGGTCACCACCAGCTGACTTTCACTGATAATGGCAGCGGCATGACGCCCACTGGTCTTCACAAGATGCTCAGGTGTGAAACACACGCAGACACACTCTTCTGCATTCAAACCATGTCACCATTATGTTTGTCTGCGCTCTCTCTCTCTCTCTCTCGCTCTCTCACACACATGCTCACCACAAATTAACAAAGCAAACACACACAGCAATGCCTGTCTTCGTTTTCTTTAACCAGTTAGTGAGTCACCCTCTCTGTTACCTTCATGTCCAGTTTTGGGTTTACTGATAAGGGTTCAGGCAAGTGCAGTCGTCAGGCCATCGGCGTGTATGGGAATGGTTTCAAGTCTGGCTCCATGCGTTTGGGTCACGATGCCCTTATCTTCACCAAAAATGGAGGCTGCCAAACCGTGGGGATGCTGTCCCAATCTTACCTACACAACATCAAGGCCCAGGCTGTCATCGTCCCCATAGCCCCCTTCAGCCAAATCACCAATATCCTTTATCACCGAGTTGAATCTATCTTGTATGTGTGTATACACAGATGAAACCTGTAGTAATGTTAGTATCAGAATTTTGTTTCCTGTGTCATTTCAAAGATTGTGGTGAAGGTTGTGAAAGCATTGCATGCAATAGTTTACCCACACAGATTATGAATGAATATCTTGATATTCTCAACTTAACTCAGCGATACAGTCCCTGCTAGTGACTGAAGACTCGGAGGCCAGCCTGGCAGCCATCCTCAAACACTCAATTGTCACGTCTGTGGATCAGATACATGCACACTTTGATTCCATCCCATCCAAGAAGGGAACCAAAATATTAATCTGGAACATCCGCAGGTCAGAACCTCTCATTTAGTCTCATGTCTAAATGAGACTAAATTAGTCTCATGTAATCTCATGTAGTCTTGATTTAATTACCTCAATCTGGATTGGGCTGTATTTGTCACCCAAATGAAATTTTATCAGCATGCTCTTCAAAATTCAGAAAGTCAGGTTTGAGTTGGAAAAGGGTATCAGTGGGAAAGGTAAATCGATGCACTAATAAATACCAACCTTTAACATGTCATTCAACCTCTTGATCCATCTTCATAAACGTTTAAGTTCTATTTGAAATTTTAGTGAAATGCCCAAAGACTCCAAAAGCACCAAAGAATCCCAGATGTCAGGAGATGCTGACTATTATCCATCATGTTTCTCACCAAAGACATCAGACCAGGTTCCAGCTGCAAAACAAAACTCGCATATGAGGAGCATTCTGGGAAATCGGCATGACCTGATACCCAACAGATGTAGAATGAAGATAATTTTAAGACATATAGGAATGGAAGTGTTACGGTAATAGATTTTAGGATTTTCAAGATAGTTCTGTAATAACATTTTGAAGTGCCTTATACTGTATGTAACTATGAATGGTTAACCTGAGACTTGTGAAACAGCGTAGAGTGTCACGTGAAAGAGGCCGCCTGCTCATAAGAGAAATTTACGAGTGCTGATATGTGTTAGATACTTGTCTTCCTCTTCACTTCCTCATATTGGTGATAGCTTAACTCCCCAAAGACAACCTCGTTAGAACAAGGGAAAGTTCACCCCCTCATTTGAATACTGCATGTTATGAAACCGGTTTGGCTGTTCCTGTGATGGGGGATATTTAAGCACCATCTTTACCTGCTCTAACAGTCACTCCTCTTTCATTGTCCTATAGAGCGAAAGATGGCAAGCCAGAGCTTGATTTTGAAACGGATGACAGTGACTTCTGCCTGCCCAAGATTCAGGTTGAGGAACTGAAGAGGGGTTTGAGTAGAAATGGATCTTTGAGAGCAGAGGAAAATATCCCAGAAATGTACTTCTCCCTCAAGGTGATCCTCCATCTAAGCTCAAAACTGTCTACTGTGTAATTGCTATAACATAGAAGCAATAGTAATTAATTGCATGTGATTTTTGTATTTATTCTTGATCAATCACAAAATTAATCACCCAATTTTTGCATGCCTGAATTTGTACAAACAGAAGATTGTTGAAGTTCAATGTCTAAAAAAAAAACAAGTGGACTAAATATGCTTCACCCAAGATTATTTATTTTTTGGCAGTTTACCCACACCAGCCTAGCCAGATAAACTAGGTTGACTGAAACTACGGGTGCCTGAATGGATCATATATTATGTAGCACAACTAGCGTCAGTGATTGTTTTCCCCTGTTCCAGAATGTTCCCAGTTCTAAGGCAGAAGCTCTCCGCTGTCTGTGGTGAAATAATTTGCATCTACTGAGAGAAGCCACACACGAGCACAGACATAAACACAGAGCCTTGTCAATAAAGTTTGAGTTGAAATCCTTTACTACTCCTTTACTTAATCCTCAACTTCCACTGGGTCCATTTTCCCAGCAACAGGAGGATGAAGTGGAAGAAGGGAGTGGCTCAGATTTCCAGAATATTGGAGCCCAATAGCTCTCCTTCCCATGTTAGGCCAGCCCCTGGTGGACAGGAGCAGTTCTACATGGGGCCACCCTAATCCAAGAGCGTTTATTTGTTTGAGGATTTCTCTCAGCAACCTTCTCCCAGAGACACCTCAGAAAGATTGAAGTATCAGAGACTCGGTGATCAGATCCAGACTGAAGAGGCCCTACTACTCACTGACTCTTACAGGAATTTTTTTCAGCCAGTTACTGATACCATGGCAGCCCTCCAGCTTCAATATGGACAGCCTCACGGTATAGCGAGCTTACAGACTGAGGTAGACATCAGAAACCCACCACACCAACTGGGACACCCACAGTTACAACGACTGCTACGACTGCAGTACGACCCCCTCTGACCGCTACAGGAAGAAACAAGAAGCTCAGCCCCTATAGCCACAAAGATACTCATTCATTGAATGATTGTGCTACCTTTAAGTTGCACTCTGAAGAGCTCTACAGAGGAACTCAAATCCATCCTCCTCCACCCAGCAGCCCATCAGAGGACACACATCCTGTAAATGCTCTTCAGAAGAGTTACTAGCACCCATAGGCTTTTTATGAGGTCCAACCAGGTCCTCTCAACAGCTCTGACCATCCTTATTTGACGTCTCCAGTTGAGTCCGTATGTTCAGGACGTCCTGGAGGCCCAGCAGCAGTGAAAACTTGCCTCAGGTGGACTCTTCAGGATGCTGTGCATGGCCAAAGACATCAGCTCTCCTAGGAGCAGTACCCGTTCACCTCCACTCTGACTTCACCAACAGATATCTACGCCCCTGACGAGGGATTACGGCAAATGGATGCGTTGCCCTGGCAGGATGATTAGTATTGACATTTGTGGCATGTGCCATCAAGTCAGGCTGCCCGTGAGAGAGAGAGTTGAAGCATAACAAGCCACACACACCGCAACGAGCAGGCCAAAAATAGAATCTACCAGTTTCATTTTTCACCACAGAGCACAACTTGCTTTTTCTCACATCCCAGTTTTAATTTAGGGCCATGTACCAACCTTGTAATTAGTGGCAATTATTTAACACACAAAACACAACTGCCAAACATGCTTTGTCAATTCAGAACACCTGTCTCTTTATGTTTCTCTTTCTTTTTCTCTCTCTCTCTCTTTAAGGCATATCTCAGCGTTCTGTACCTGAAGCCGAGGACACAGATCATCCTGAGGGGAAAGAAGATTCCTGCCAAGTTGGTGGAAAAGAGGTTGAAGCACGTTGAACATGACGTGTACAACCCACATTTCAGTGTATCCATGCCCTGTGTGTGATTGTGTACATTTAAAGCAAACATGGTTGCCCTCTCTACTTAATAACTTAAATGAAGATTTGTGCCTTTTAGATCTAGCAGGCCCTGACACTGTTAGCCTTAAATTGAATGCAGCCATTCTGACTGCCTGTTGTGAAATAGGCCCACCACCTACACTTAGTTACACACAGGAAATGGGCAGAGCAAAAGGGAAGCTGTGAACCCCACACGATGCTTCAAAAGAAGCAATATGTTTTCTCAGTAAGCAAGGCTGTGAAAGAAGAAATGTAACTGTTTGCACACATTAAATGTTGCTAACTTCACCAATTTGGGATGAACCAAATGACAAAAGCAAAAGCAAGCAACTGTTAAAAACGTTGACATAAAAGATCATGCAGCACAGCTCCAAAGGACAGGACGTTTATGTCAGTATCTGTTTGATATTTGCTTAACTCCTCTGTCACTGCAGTAGAGTGTAGAGGAATTGTAGCAAATAAGTAAATATGTGGGACACTTGGTAGCTGTCAAGGGCGTGATCTCAGCAAGATAATGACAAAATAGAGCACAGGAAGAAGACAGAGAGAAGGCAATGAATTAAATATATATATATACAAGAAACGTTAAGAAAAACAGAATCTACACTTAGTTATTTATATCAAATGAAGAGATTCTGTCAGGATTCTTTAAAGGTCCAAACCAGAGTTTATTGAATGAGTTAGATTATTTCTTTCAAGGCTTAGAAGCTTGTTAATCAGACTCACCTGCTCTTGTTCATTATAACTTTCTGTGCCAGCATCAATATGAGTTGAGCAACCTCTTTGCTAATGCGGTTTGGGAGGGTACTCATCTCCAGAAAATAAACATCATTTTGTACCTTATTTCACGTAAGAACATATTGTCTTATCTGTAAATATTTATAAAAAAACAACCTTTGTTTGGAATGTGATATGCTGATAGAAGTTTATTGAATGTCTTACGTTTACCTTAATGAAAAAGATCATGAATGACACGTATGGTAACTTGTTCAAATCTCTGAGGGACAGAGTTCTGGGTTGGAGGCCTTTAGTAATGCAAGGATGTTTTAATTGTTGACGCTTTGGATTGGCATACTTCAGTTTGATGCCGTGGAGTTTATGAATGTGGTTTCAAGTATCCTCATCAACACTGCCCATACATAATGCTTTATCTTGGGCAAAGTCCAACTATTTTTCTTTCTGTAGTGTCTAATTTCACTTGTGGTTTCTTTTCTACTCATACAAACTCAGATATTGCACTCTTAAATAATTCAGACACAAACACCGTAGTTACAGGATATACAATAGATGCTCTGGAGTATTAGCATTTTTATTTAATTTATTCTTCCTAGGAAAGAAATCGGAATGGTAGACGCGTCAGATCATCCTTAAAACGTGAGACCAGAAATGTGATATTTGAGGAATAAAGTTTAGAGAGTGTTGACATTTTGTATACACCCAAATACGACTTTGATGTCCTTTTAACTAGAAATTGTAGTTGTAATATTTTGCAATCAACCCTTTAATTTCTACATGCATCTTCCCTTATGCATGACTGGTAGCTGTTATTTTTCCCTGTGATCCTTGACCGGTAGCTTGTAGAAGGACAAAGTGAAGGTCACCTTTGGACTGGACCCAAAGAACAAAGACCACTACGGAATCATGATGTACCACAAGAACCGACTCATCAAGGCCTATGAGAAAGTGGGCTGGCAGATGAAGGTAGTGTAAAAGGATGACTTTGATTTATTTGATTTTATTTTTGATTTTGTTGTATTTCTTCATTCTTTTCTCCCACTCTTTCCCACAGTCTTCAGGTCAGAGAGCGGGAGTTGGGGTCATCGGTGTCATCGAGTGTAACTTCCTGAAACCTGCTCACAACAAGCAAGACTTTGAGTATACCAAAGAGTACAGGTACAGCAGGAGCACAAGAGCTACACACACAAACACACACACCTGGGTGCTTGCTTCAACATTGTCACCTCCCTTTGCTCCTTTTAAGGTTGACCCTTGGTGCTTTGGGCCTAAAACTCAACAACTATTGGAAAGAAGTGACAGAGAAGAAGGCCAAAGAGAGAGAGTCTGCACACAGAGGAGATAGATCTAAAGAGTTACAGGAGGAGGATGAGTGAGTATCTTCTCTTCTATCACACTTACCAGTAGTGGAAATATGATGCTGGGAGAGGATTTTGGTCATGTTGATGCATGACCTACCTTCAACACGTTATAATTTGATCTAATTTCCTCCTAATTGTCTGCAAAACATCATGTTTGATCACAGAGTGAGAGACGCTGAAGCCACAACACCAAGTATCATGTTTCAGCTTTACTTCGTATCCGCTCTCTTCATCACCAGCCTGTCATACTGACACCGCGTACTTTGAAGAACAGCATGAAGCAATTCTGTATTTTAATTCAGAGCATGCCGACCACAGGCCGTGTTGTGCACACTTCCTAAACTGTGACTGCAGAGAAGCATTTAAAGAGTGATAAGTTTTACATCGCGGATGTTGATCTTAGTCTTTACACGTTATTTATTTTCCAGTCAATCCATCCACAAATGCTGTCGGTTCCTGCAGATTTTATGTTTTTGTTAGGATGATACATCAGGACAGAAATAATAATGTTATTGCTGGATGTGGACCAGCACCAGATGGATTCTTACTGCACACTGACGGCCACAATCCCAGAAGGTGCAGGTCGTCTGATAGCCCACAGCTAGCAAGCAGCTCTTTGTTAAGTCAACTGAGAGTAAAATGAGACCAAGCTTGATATGGGAGAAATGAGATGCAGTAACAGAAACCTTCTGGAGCCGCAAAGGCCAAACAATTATTCTGAAACACGCACAACCACAGGAGCTTTTGTAACCAGCCCAGCTTTTTTGACTGCAACTCTGAAGTTAAGTTACAATATTCTATAAAAACATTTCCTTGTCGTTAGTGACATTAGTCTTCTCATTCATCTTTTCTCACACACTGAGATGACTGGAGTAACACCTGACTGTTGCTGTTTGTGTTACAGCGGTCCTGTGTGGTTGCAGTGTGAAGAGTGCCTGAAGTGGCGGCGCATCCCCCCAGGCCATTACACCACTGTGCCTGAAAGCTGGAACTGCAGCCAAAACCCCAATCCACGTTACAGGTGTTTGTGTGTGTTTGCGTGTGTGTGTGTTTGGTTTGGTTTAGTTTGATTTGTTATTTTTAGCCAGAAGAGTCAAAATTTTCGGGCACTGTTGTAATGAATGACAGCATAATTGCAGACGTTGTCTCACAGCAAGAAGGTCCAGGGTTCTAGTCCGTTTCAACCCTGGTCCTATCTGTGTGGAGTTTGCATCTTGTCCCCGTGTCTGCGTGCGTTACCTCCAGGTACTCCCGTTACTCCAGTTTCTACAGCTTTGGTGAATTGGAGTATCTAAATTGCCCATAGCGGTATAGATAATGGCTGGATGGATGGAGTGATGGATGGATGGACTGATGGAGTGATGGATGAATGGATGGATGGAGGGATGGATGGATTGATGGATGGTGCATGTTCACAAAGCTCACGCCCAGAGGGGCTGCTGCAGGAGTGTGTTACCCACAGTGCTGTTGAATATAGGATCTATTAGAAATCACCACATTTATGTAACACAGAGTACAGAGATGTCCAAACATCACTTGTAGCTTAACGTTTGTATTGATAGCTGTATGTCCATGTATATTCATCATATAACATTTAATATTTAGATTATTTTTAGCAGTATTAAAGTTTTTAGATACTAGTGGGGCAGTGGGGGGACCTGAAAAATCGAAAGGATTCATAGGCTTTTGCCAGGTGCAGCTTTCAACTTTTTTTCATGAAGTTGCTTTGAGGATCATTTTCTCAGTAAAGTTGTTTATTTGGGCTTGTTTAGTACATCTAAATGAAGATTGATTGAGCTTCACAAGTCCAAGAAAGCCAGTTTCTGAAGATGTAAACAGACTGTGACACAATTTTCAGTGTCAAGCAGATCAAACCCAAAAACAAAACCACTTGCTCTGTAATCAGCTTCAGAAACTCTGACGTGCATGTGGCAAACAGCCTGCAGGGCTATTATCAAGTTAAGGCTTGTCACTAAAATGGTGTGTCAAATCCCAGTAATATGTGAAATGTGGGTTGAGAAAATAAAGAAATAGCTGTCCCTCTGACCCTGTTCTATCTTGCAGACGTTGTTCGACACCAGAGGAAGCAGAAGAGAACGAGGACCATTTAACGCCCAGCTACCAAAGAGCACACGGGAAAAAGTAAATTCCTTTTTCTGTCAACTTCACTGCGCTTGTGAACATGCATGGGCAGATGTTTCACACAGTTAGTTTGAGTGTGTAATCCTCTGTGCCTGTTGGTGTGTGTATGTCAGATCACACTTGTTTGTAGTTTCAAGCTTATTATTTTAGGTGTCTGGCTGTGTTTGACAATCAAACACGTTGTGAAATACAGACACTGATTAGACGTGAATCTATGTCAGTAAGTCAGCTGGTTTTTCTAGTACTTTCTTAGAAACTAACTTTAATAAGACCCAGTCTGTGAATCTGTATGATTAGTGACTGAAATTTACGAGCCTAGCAGAAAGATCTAAAAAAGAACAGAAATAAAAAACTTGACTGTAACATATACAGTATATGTTAGTCAAGTTTTTTATTTACATCATTTTCCAACACTATTCTTCAATTCAGAAGGGATATTAACTCCAGTTTCATTTCTGCTCAAAATCTTTTTCATATTTAAGAAGAAATGAAAGCTTGAGGGGACAAAGGTCAGTGAGTAGGCTGTCATTGGTCAGTCATGGAGAGCGGCCAGGCAGTAGAAGCACCATCAAGGTTCTCAATCTTATACCACTTGCAGAGCCTCTCGACTGGATGTATTCAACTCAGAACCCCCATATGCAGCATTATTTCCTTCCTTCCTGATGAAACTGTTCTTTTTCCTGCAGAGAGCAGCCCAAAAGCAGAAAAAGAGAAAGGTCTTTGGAGGTAAGTGAAATCTACACTGAAAACTTTTGAATGGTGTACTTATGTTGCCTCCCCATTGTTCTGTCTGTGCTTAGTGGTCTCTGTTTGTGTGTTTTGTAGGCATGTGAGTTACAACACCATGCGGCCAAACATCAAGTAATTTCACGGAGTTCTTCATTGCCCATCCAGTACACACACACCGCTGAAAACAATGCCACCCGACAACGATCACACACAGTGGAAGACAATGATGCAGAGGAGGAGGAAATAACTGATGGGCTCTTGGATGATCCCGTAGATATGCACACTGATGAAGATGTAGACAAACAAAGCACGGTGGAAATCCCAAACACGCAAGAGAAACAGAGTAAAAGAGACACAGTCATTAAAGATCACACATGCTGCGTGCAAGAAAAACAAACGCAAACACAGACGCCACAGGCACACATGAAAAGTGAGACAAAAGCTGAGAAGTCACACACTGAGAGATGCGGAGGAAGAGTCAAGTACCCACACACGAGGAAAGAGAGCACAGACGAGCTGAGGTAAATTATATGGTATTATGTTGTAGCCGTTTCAGTCGAGCACGTGATCGTGTGTCAGTGATCACAAAGACTGACCTTTGTCATTTGTAGTCTAAACAGGCAACCAGAACAGACATTTGACTGCCTGAAAAAGCTGCTACAGTCAGACTCCGTGCCAGAGGAAAGGTCCGGAGATCTAAATCCTAGACTCGTCGAAACCGCCAAGCAGGACAGTAGCAGGGCAGGAGAGAATCCAGATGAAGCTGCCGGAGAGACCGACAGCCTTGTCTGTACCCTATCACTCCCCTTCGCCCATTCTGCGGTGGTTTCCCCACTGAGTGGGAGACAATCGTCTGGGAACAGATTATTGACTCCAGAAGATAGTACCAGGGAAGAACAAGTGCAGAGGCTAGCTGAGTTGGAGACGGAGGCCCAGAGACTGCGGGAAGTCTTAGGTCTGGAAATCAAAAAGGAAACTCAAGGGACAATGACAACTGACAACACCAGGACAGAGAACCTCATGACAGGGCTATCGACCACAGCAACCAGAGAGACCGGCTCCCAGACCCACGTGGAGGAGGTCAGCTTCATGTGCACCTGAACTAGACACGACAAGTTTGAAAATCTGAATATAGAATGCAAATTTGAATAGTGATCACTCAGATCACACAGAAGCTCAGACATGTTGTCACTCTAATGTTGTTGTTTACTACAGCTGCTGTAGTTTCATGACCATTGATCAAGAGTTTATCATTATTCTTTGTCTTCAAAGGGCTTGAAACCGGGTTAGAATCTATATCTTCCATAACGAAACCACAGCAACTTATTATTAGTTTTGGGGGGGTTTTTAAACAAAAAATATAACTGTTATCTCTGCAGGTCCACAGTTCATCTTCATCCAAAGCCCTAGCAGCAGGGTCAGAGAAGGTCCTGAACCCGGTGGTGTGTGGGCAGAGGGAGCAGCCTGAGCAGAACGGAGCGAGGAAGGAGAAGAATGAAACGCAGAGCAGCATTCAAGTCAATGACAGTGAGGGCTGTGTGCACGAAGACACAAGGTGTGTGTTCTGGACAAATAACACACATGCTGTTTGTTTCAAAATTGTATTTATAACCTTATTTATTGGATTAAATGTTGATTTTTTTTCATTGTAAGTCCAGTTTTAGTGGTTTAGACCCAGTGATTCATGAGCACCATAATTTACCATCTCTGGTGTACACACCATGTACAAGTATGTGCAAATCTTTACATCAGTTTGGCTTGTGTGTGTTCAATCACTCGGTACTGCTGATACATAACAGATTGTTATATACACGTCTCTGTATACCTGTAACTTCTTTAGGCGTTGTTACCTGCAAAAACAGATCAATCAAATGCATAAATACTTTAATTTTCAAATGTGAATGTTTATTTCTGTTTTTCTATTTTCTTGCTTTTCTTGTTGTCCCATAGACAAACAGAGGTTGAACAGAGTTTATTAGTGCCAAGCTGTGAATTCCTTATTAGTGCTAATTGTGCTTATCCTCTCTTTGCCCCCATGCAGAACAGCACAGGAGCACCTTTATGGGGTTCGTAAAAATGTGGTTTTGCTCCTTTCGTCCATCCTCCCCCAGGTGGACCTGGCTGGTATCAGTTTGCACACCACCGACGTAGACAGCATCCTGCAACAGATCATAGAGGTCAACTCACTGAAACTATGAGTGTCGTTATTTTTACATTCAACAGAGATGTTTTTTTTAGTTTTTTAGAGTGACATACTGTGCGTGCATTCAGCAGAAAATGAAAATGAAAACATGATAAGAATATATTTAATGTCTGTTCTTACATTCTTTAAGTGGAAGACTTGTTTATTTGCTATCAGTCTACATGCCACAAATACAGACTATACTCGAAAATATTGTCTTGGTAAAAAAAACAAAAAACCATGTCTTCAATCCAGCTGGGTAGAAATCTGTGTCGTATGTAGTATTCAGGTTGTTTACATTTTAGAGAAGAGAGTTTTGTCAGATTTTTATCACATCATGAAAGTCTGTATGTTGTGTTGCTGTTTTGTGTTTGTGTGCCCTACATTTATATAGATTATGTATGTATATTTTTTTTATCGTGCCTTTATTTCCTAAATTATTACAGTAAAAATGTGTGTCAAGATGAAGTGTCCTGTTTTTTATATTTGGTTCATTGTTTTAATGATTTTTAATTTAAAATTATTTTATATATGTGTGTGTTTGTTTGTGTGGTCACTTAATTCTACCAAAAATTCACCGAAGACACTCTCTGCAAGAGACTTCTTTTATCTATTGAATGATATATTTGTAATCAAACACAGTGTCCGTTGCCTGTCGAGTTACC
>OMNV01000235.1:2198-37082 GCA_900303265.1 Brotula barbata | reverse complement strand
AGGAGGATCTTCAGTACCGGTGAATCTCTGTCCTCCATGGCTCTTATGATGTCAGCGCCGCCCGTGCTGCTCTTGCTGCTCCTGCCGCTCCTCTGCAGCCTCGGAGGAGCTCAGCGGTCCCCAGCCGTCAGGGTCCATCACATAGCGGCTGTGGAGATCGGGTGGGACTACATCCACCTGGACGATGCTGCTGACCCCGCGTCCGACCAAAGGTGAGCAGGTTCTGATTGATGTCGGCCGACGAAACCTCGTGTCAGAAAATAGAAAAGTTAAGAAACGAACACAAAAACAACTTCATGACGCCTTAAAATCTGAACCGGGCGAGAATAGGTGGGAGGTATGACGTCGTTTTAGGAGACTTTGAACTCAAGTGGAGAATAGCTTTTTTGTTTTGTTTAGTTTTTTTTTGGTAATTATTACTTTATTCCACCACATATCAGACGGAAAACTTGGACTAGACCTTGACGTCATTACTTTTGTCGATCTTTACAGAACGAACGCTAAAATCCAATCTGTAGACAAGTAGACATATGACTGAAAATAAAAAGAATAACTAATTGTTTGATTGTGATGCTGTACATAGAGGACTCTGGACAGCACAACTCATTGAATGCGAAAGTTTAAATCTATACCTGTGTAGTGTTGGCTGAGATTATAATCTAGTTCATTTGAAGAGTATCATAAAGAAGACATAAAGATGACACTAAGAGAATGAGAAATTATTTTACTGTTACCTTTGAGAACACTTATTATCCAAAAAAAGTACTTTTTAACACTCAAGCAAAATTAATATCAGCAGCTAAAAAAATGACTTTTACACAAATATGTATTTTGATGGCTCAATTTGACCGTTTTAACTAAATCATTGTTGAATGAGATTCTGTACTTTTACTCGAGTATGACTTTCAGGCACCGCAACTTATTAAATTTTGACGTTCAAGTGAAAACCTTAACATTTCCACAGATATCAGGGTGCATTCTGGGGCAATCTGTATAAAATCATCCCTAACACATCTCAAACAAAGAGAAATATAAGGGAAATCAACCCCTTAACCACCTGAGAGAACCACTAATGATCCATGTTTATAAAGTTTTATTTTAAATTATAGTGAATAGCCAAAATTTCCAAAAATATCAGGATACATTCAGGACAAATCTGTATAAAATGACACCCAGCAAATCTAGAATACAACCATTAAAGGGAAAATTTAAAAAAAAAAAAGGGTTACTGTAATAGATTCTATGAATTTGTCAAATCTGAATTTATGAGTATTTGTTTTGTCTTTCTTTATTTTCACGCATAATGTGTCATCAATGGATTTGGCTACATTGATTTTTCTGTATTTTATTTATAGGAGGAGAACCAAAGAGGGACTTCAGAAATACATTAAGGTTGTGTACAGGGAGTACACAGATTCCACCTTTACTGTCCTCAAATCGAGGCCAGCATGGGCAGGTAGACTTAAAGAATATGTCAAAGTAACAGACACTGATATTTCATTCTTCTATTCCTCATCATAAGAACATTTCTTAGTCATTTTAGATACTTCTTGAAATGAGTGTGAGAGTGTTTAAATGTTTGCAGGTATCCAGGGCCCGGTGATCCACGCCCAGGCTAGTGATACGGTGGTGGTCCATTTCAAAAACCTGGCATCTCAGCCCTACAGCATCAGCCCCGTAGGAATCACTTACTGGAAACAGTCTGAAGGTTGGAGCCTTAAAAAAACTCATAAAAAATGTCTTTATTATTTAACAGTAACAGCACACAGTGTTTCATCTTATTACTCAGCGTTTTGACTCATTATTTGACTCACCTTTATGACTCATGGAGTTTGTCCATCTTACACACTGGACAGTGAATCAACAGGACAACACACCGAGGCATGTGAGGTTACCTACTGTTCACTCAGTGTTGGCTCGAGTCTACAAACACTCTGCTGAGCCCCCAAAGAGCAACGAGGCAACAATGTTAATGTCACTTCTGAAAAGAATTAGATTAGATTAGATTAAGAACAGGCCAAATCTGGTAATGAGTTGGTATTTCATTGAATTAATTCTGCTTGTTTTAACATTGCGTGTTGTTTCTGAGGGTTAATATCTTAATATATCAAATAATAATACCTTTCATTTGTGTATTTCCTGTCAGGATTCTCAAGGACTCTTTACAATTTAAAATGCTAGAAGAAATAAGATAAAACTGACTTGAA
This sequence comes from Brotula barbata, assembly GCA_900303265.1. Taxonomy (NCBI): domain Eukaryota; kingdom Metazoa; phylum Chordata; class Actinopteri; order Ophidiiformes; family Ophidiidae; genus Brotula; species Brotula barbata. Next base: position 34,875 of record OMNV01000235.1, on the reverse strand, counting down.
TGTAACATTGTATCCCTGACATCAATGTTTCCGCGTGACCGATCACCGTGTTTCCAGGAGCCGGCTATGATGACTCCACAGCAGGGCAGGAGAAGGAGGATGACGCCGTCCCTCCAGGAGGCTACTACGAGTACGTGTGGGACATCAGCCCTAAAGACGGCCCCACCATCAGTGACCCAGAGTGTCTCACCTACTCCTACTCGTCCCAGGTGGACACCGTTCGAGACATGAATTCAGGACTCATCGGAGCGCTGCTTATCTGCAAATCAAGTCAGCGGGCGACGGCGTATTTTGTCTCATTCTTCACACGATGCCTCTGATCACGTCTCATGGCCGTGTGTGTTTTGTGTGTGTGATCCCACAGGTGCGTTCACAGAGGACGGCCAGAGGAGAAGTCCATCGTTTGTCCTGCTGTTTGCCGTGTTTGATGAGACCAAGAGCTGGTATGGAGAGGTCGGGGAGAGGAAGAGCAGAGACAAGTTCAAGAGGAGCAGCGGCAGGAAGGAATACCACACCATCAATGGATATATTGACTCCAACCTCCCCGGTAACACGGCAGGCTAACCTGGCGTTAGTTCCAGAAAGTCATGTTGTAATGTTAAGTGTTGCTAACACTATGCCCGGTGTATTAGTGGCTGAGCTGCATGTGGGCCACACAGGAATTTGGCCTCATTCTGTCTCTCCTGCTCTCTTTCCCTCACTCCCTGTGTGTGTGTGTGTGTGTGTGTGTCCAGGGCTGACCATGTGTCAAGGCCAGGGTCATGTGTTTTGGCATCTAATTGGGATGGGCACAGCTCCAGAGATCCACAACATTCAGTTCCAGGATCACTCTCTACAGGTAATCCAGGTCACCCTAATCTGTTTAAGGTGGATAAAGACAACTTCTGGTTTTTTGGTCACGTTTCCACCAACTGATAACCGCGTCTAATTTCCTGTTTAAACTCTGTATTTCTATGTTTCTTAGTCATTTCTAATGTCTGTATTTCTTGGAAGTTTCTAGTACTCTGCCTCTCTCACAACTCTTTACTTTAAACTCCACAGATGAGTCTCAGGAAGCAGCACAGATCACACTCAGTGTCATATCAAATAAATCTATACACTAGTTGTTTGTTTTTCAATTAAATGACAAAAAGAGACTCGAAATGCGTCCTCATTTTCACGTTGTTCTCTCTCACAATGTGTGTATCAACGTGTCAAACGTTGGTTTTGTTTTTTCAGGTGATGACCCATCGTAAAGTCACTATGAAGGTGACTCCCATGACCTTCATCACCGCCGAAATGAAACTCACCAGTATTGGCAGTTTCCTGATCAGCTGTAAGATAAACGCCCATCATAAAGGTAGGTCCATCTGTCCATCAGGAGTTATATTTATATTTATAATCATGATCGATTATGATGATTATTCTGCGCTCCTGCTCTGGCCAGACGGCATGAATGCTAAGTTCATGGTGGAGGACTGCCCTCAGACGGTTACTCCGCCTGACCCCGGCCCTGGCCCTGATCTCCGTAATGTCATACACAAGGATTACAGTGATGAGTATGGTGATGATTACGACATGTTCAACACGATAAACTTTGAGCCAAGGAATCTAAAACTCCAAGCCAGATCCAGCAAAGGACAAAGGTCTAAATTCTGGGTGCACTACATCGCTGCTGAAGAGATTACCTGGGATTACGCTCCTCATCTGAAACCCACAGACAGGTAGGGAAGATGGATGAACAGGAAGCAGGGGGTGGATTCGAGCTGTTGTTTCACCAAACTAATCTGCTGCTCTTCTGTTCTTTTCCACCTCAGCGAGCTGCAGTCGGAATATTTTCCCTCCTCTCCTCAGCGTCTGGGCTTCCGGTATAAAAAGGTGGTGTATGTGGAATACACAGATGAAACTTTCACTCAGAGGAAAAACCCCACCAACACGTTGCTGGGTCCGATCCTGAAAGGGGAAATCAACGATCAGTTTCATGTGAGTGAATGTTAAAGTTAACGAGAGCCTGAAAACATCAGAAAAGAAGTCACAAAGGCAAAGGACGCTCGTATGACCGTCACCGTGTCCATGTTGTGCTTCCAGATTATTTTCAGGAATCTGGCGAGTCAACCCTTCAACATCTACCCCACTGGCATTACCAAGATCTCCCCGCTGCAGAGATCAACACACGGTAACATTTGCCTGGCTTAAAATTGTCAAACATCAATGTTCATCTCTGCTGCTCCTGTGTGGCACCAAAACATCTCTAATCCAATCAAACAGAAGCGTTGAAGGACCTGCGCTCCTTGGGTGTGCCCCCCAACCGAACGTTTGGCTACATATGGAGGCTGACGATCAATGATGGGCCCTTGGAGCGAGACCCCCAGTGTCTGAGTCAGCTGTACCAGAGCACCATCTCCCCAGAGAGAGACTTGGCCTCAGGACTCGTGGGCACTCTGCTCATCTGCAAGTTTCAGAGCATCGACCCCAAAGGACGTTTGGTAAGAACTGGTTATGTCTTTACGAGGACATGCTGGAGCTGCAGAAGTCAAATTGATGGTTTGTGTGAACGGTTGAAGGTTTTTGCTTCTCTTGTTAAATTATCGCTTCACGGCTGAATCAATGGTTCCGTTCAGATGGGTGCAGATAAAGAGTGGAGCCTGATGTTTGCAGTCTTCGACGAAAACAGAAGTTGGTACATCAATGAAAACATTCAGAAATACAGCAAGGACCCCTCCAGAATCAATACCACCGATCCAGACTTCTACAAATCCAATGTCATTTACAGTAAGATCAACTAATCCTGTGACAATGAAAAGGAATTCTCTTACTCTGATCTTTCTAAGTATCAAGAAACCCTCATGCTGCTCTGTGTGACTAACTGTACCCCTCCAGGTGTGAACGGCATCATGTTCAGTGGGCGTCAGTTTGTGATGTGTAAGACTGATGTGACGTTCTGGCACGTTGCCAACGTGGGCACCCAAAGTGACTTCCTCTCAGTGTACTTCACTGGAAACCCCTTCCAGTACCACAGTGGATACGAGTCGGTCCTCACGCTCTTCCCCATGACAAGTGAGACAGTTTCCATGGAGACCGAGATGACGGGTAAGATCCCATATTGGAGTTCTGTTAAAGAAAACTTTGTATTTGGAGGTAAATCTCCTGATGTGCACAGCCAAACACCAAAACCTGAACCTGGACTGTACTCAGACTGGGATTTTCATCACGTGCCAGATTGGACTTCTCTGCATGCTGTAGTTGCTTTTTTCTCTAATTAATGATTCGTCCTTTTTGTGTGTGTGAGTGTGTGTGTGTATCCTCACCCTGGCACCCAATATTTATTCTTGACATGAATCAAAAAATTCATATTAACATTCACTAAAGTAATGAAGCAAAGCAGTTTGTGTGTTTCCAAACTTTTATTCAGTGATTCATCCTCACTTCAAAATGAAACATGGTCAAATAATTTGGCCTCCTCGTTCTCAGCAGCTGTGTTATCAGGTTCAAGTCTTATTTTGTTATGGTAACAAACAATACCATAACAAAATATGCGTGTGTGTGTGTATCCTCACCCTGGCACCCAATATTTATTCTTGACATGAATCAAAAAATTCATATTAACATTCACTAAAGTAATGAAGCAAAGCAGTTTGTGTGTTTCCAAACTTTTATTCAGTGATTCATCCTCACTTCAAAATGAAACATGGTCAAATAATTTGGCCTCCTCGTTCTCAGCAGCTGTGTTATCAGGTTCAAGTCTTATTTTGTTATGGTAACTCAGGTTTTCTTCCGCCTAGGCGAGTGGGAGATCAGTGCTTTTGATAACAATCTGAAGAGCCAGGGGATGAGCATCCGTTACACCGTGCGTCCTTGTGATAACGGAGAGCTCCCACTGTATGATAAATACGATGATGATGTTGATGACATCTCAGACTACCTGGATCAGATCAATCCACAGCCGAGGACCAGAAGACCCCAAAATCACACAATGTTGGTTCGGGTGTGCAAGACGCCCCTCTCTGGCAACAACACCACTCAGTCAGTAAACGGCACTGATAACATGACCAACGATATCACCGTGGGGACGGAGTGCGAGCTGAGGAAAGTGACGATGACATCATCGGAAAGGGACAAAGGAGAAATCCCACAGGATATTTTGGAGGAACTGGACAAAACCGTCATGGGTCAGATTGGAGTTGAACCTGGAGGTCAGAGACAGAGAAGACAGGCAGAGTGGAATTTCACAGATGCTGGGGTCATACAAGACGCTGGGACCGGAACAGCGACTGGAGGGGTCGTCGTGGAAAACAGGAACGAGACTGGGACCGAGATGAATGAAAAGAACGTCACCCAGGTAGACGACATCTCACTGAACTGGGATCCGGAACCGAACTTTCCGCAAGAACTGGATCCAAACTCGGACTCCCCAAACCACGGTCATCCTGAACCTGACAGAGAGTTAGGAGACCCCATAGAACTGGATAACGACGTCTATGCGTATGAAGAGGACAATGCAACGATGATCGATCTGTCTGTGGAGTATGATGAAGACTTCCATGAGGTACGCGATGTGAGAGAGTGACTTTGTGTCACTGGGTGTTTGTTTGATACCTCCACCAAGCTCACTTTTGTCCATTGGTCGCTATCGTATATTTATATTACAGATACATAGATACCCATGTTTTGCATCAATCCCTTAAAAGTTGTTATAAAACACAATAATAAATAACAAACTTTATTATCCAAACATCAGCGCACTGAACAGTAAACTTCACTTCAGTCATTCCTCATTATCCGTACCTATAAATATAAAAACACAAATAGAAACATATGTTTGTAAATTCTCCATTACAGGACAACAGCACGTCACATATATTTGCCACGGATTACGTGAACCCGCGCTCCGGCGGCAGCCCATTCAGACACTACTATATTGCTGCAGAGGAAATGACCTGGGATTATGGCATCAGATTACCGCAGCAGCTCGTCAAGCCCAGGTAGGCAAAGAATATCACTTGAGCTCAAATATGGAAGGAACCATTTGATGATATCACTGGTTGCTGTTCACTCAATGATTCTGGAATCTACCCAAAAGGTCAAAGAGCGTTATTGATCTTTCCCTCCTCAGAGAGATGCGTCGTGGAATGAGGAAGTTCTTGCCAGAGTATAAGAAAGTGGTGTTTCGAGGCTACACAGATAAAGATTTCCGCAATCCTGTCGCCAGAGGAGAACTGCATGAACACCTGGGGATCATGGGACCCGTCATCAGAGCTGAAGTCAACGATCTCCTCATAGTGAGTGACCGGCCCACCTACAGCATATTTTACATTAGTGTATACTGATGTGTCCACTGATCTTGTCGTAGCTCTCTAGATGTACTCATTCTGCCAATCAAATGAACATTTGGGGGGCTTTGTGTTCCGTTTTGGGTAATTCTAGGTGATCTTCAAGAACAAAGCATCCAGACCGTACTCCCTTCACCTCCAGGGAGTGTATGACAGCAGCCAAGGGGCCGGCAGCGTCCACAACTACGCCTCCTCTGCTCCAGCTGGGGTCCCGGGAGAGGCTGTGGCTCCTGGTGAGGCCCGGGCCTACAGCTGGAGAATCAGCAGGAAACAAGGTCCCACTAAGACCGAGTTTGACTGCAAGGCTGGAGCTTACTACTCCACGGTGGACAAGGTGTGTGTTCGCACGAGTGCTCAGCTATATACAGTATGTCTGGTTTCTGGTGTGCCTGCGGTTGGTGTATTTATTTGTATATTTTCAAATGGTCCCGTGTCCCCTCACAGGAGAAGGACCTTCACTCTGGTCTGATTGGTCCACTGGTCATCTGTAAGCCTGGGACTCTCCACAGTCGTTTGAACATGCAGCCTGGGATTCAGGAGTACTCCCTGCTCTTCCATGCCTTCGATGAAACTAAGAGCTGGTACATGGAGGAGAACCTGAAGCAGCACTGTGCTCCCCCCTGCCAGGCTAACCCCGAGGACCCCTGGTACCAGACCAGCAATACATTCGCTGGTCAGTGGACTGCTTTCATATTTCATAGATGGAATATTTTGGCCAATCCTTGAACTGTACCATTTTCACTCCACAGTTGGAGACAGGTTAAGACATGGAAATAAAACATATAATGTACAATAAATTTTTGTTCTATATAAGTCTGTCAAGGCAGAGATACACAAAATGACTTGTGACTATTTGCTACGATCCCATGGTGAGGTCTTATGGTGTTGTTGATTTTGATTTATTCCATAGCCATAAATGGCTACGTGGCCGAGTCTCTTCCTGGTCTGTTGATAGCCCAGCATCAGCCCGTCAGGTGGCACCTTCTGAACGTGGGGAACAACGGAGAGTACCACGCCGTGCACTTCCACGGTTTGCCCTTCACTGTGCACACTGAAGAGGAACATCGTATGGGAGTCTACCACCTTTTCCCTGGTACACACACACACACACACACACACACATTCTTTCTCTCTCTAACATGTGTGTTTCAAATGAAAAAATGTGTGAGTGTGTAGAAGTTTCCAGGTCGACACAAAAAGCTTGCACATTTAATACCTTAAAACACCGCCAAGGTTGTTAAAGTCAGGAGTTAAATGTAATGAAGAGGGCGTAAAGTAAGAGGGCCCATTTCACAGCAGCTGGAACACCATCATCCACACAAGATTAGAAATGTTTCTTACTCAATAAACTTCAATCATTGGTTAGCTTGTCTGCTTTACATGTTGATTTCAGCACACAGGCTGAAGTGCATATATATAAATATATATACATATAATATATATATACAGTACTTTAATAGTCCCCATTAGATTTGTAGTTTTATCAATACTATCTCTCTCTTCATTAGAATCCAACCAGAAAATACAGGAAATGTGTCTGCAGTATTAAAAATCAGAAAAGAACACCTTCTACAGGCTAAAGGGTCCAGGATTTAGGGGGACCTCCTTTGAACCAGGCTCTATTCAACCTAGATGGAATGGAGCCCTAATTAATGTCATTGATAACACCTGGATTTGTCCGACTTTCATCACTATTTATTGTCAGAATGACTGCTGGGACAAAGAACACCAAACACCAGGTTTGACAGGGGGGACCAAGACTTTGGACCAGTACTTTAGATATATATACAGTATATATATATATATAAAACCTATGTACGTCTCGTACGTCTGCCAGGTTTGAATCTGACGGGGGCTTTACTATATGAACATTAAGTAATAATGTAGTAGTTGCCAAATATTACGAGTCCAGGAAAACATTTGACCTGTTTTATGAGACTTTGCAGACTAATAACATATTGTCTCTTGGTCTCCCGTGCTCTTGATATGTTGGTTTCTGTCATCACCGTCCCTCCAGGTGTGTTTGGTACAGTGGAGATGAGGCCCCCCACAGTGGGAATCTGGCTGGTGGAGTGCACCATAGGAGACTACCAGCTGGCCGGCATGAGGGCTAAACTACTGGTCTATAATCCACGTAGGTACATATGGATGAGATTGTTTATGTTCAGTGAACTTATGGTTATTCTTTTTTTTTAATAAATGAAAAAACTCATGTAGGATTTGTTACAGTGTTGTATTCAAACACTGCTCAAGCACATTGAAGTGTTTCATTGCAATTTCTGAGTTGTGTAAAAACAAAAAATCCTGGGAATATCGCTGTGTTTAATGTTTTTTTTAAATTATCAGGATTTCCCACATTGCAAAAAGTCAAATATCTGAAGTAAACTTGTACAATCTCATATTTCATAAGTTCCATTAATGTCACCTCAGTCTACATGTTTCATAAGTCTACATTGGTGTCAACCGTATATAGCTACGCCAATGAAACTTGAAGAGTTTGGAACCCCGGTTCTGTATTGCCCTGATCTGTCTGTCTGTATGTATTTAAATGGTTCTTTAATGATAAATATGGTCAGGAGAAACTTGGACAGCGATGATTAAATTGACTTTCCTTGTGCTGACATGCAGGATGTGTTTTGCCTCTGGGGATGAAATCAGAAAGGATAGATGATTCTCAGATTACTGCATCAGATCACATAGGTAAGAAGACGTTTTTGTTTCACCCTCACTATATGACACGGTGACGGTACCTTAAAGTGACGTCTACGAGCAGCAGTGTTTGACTTTGTATCGTATTGTAACCCTGTGTGTTTCCAGGAAGCTGGGAGCCCCAGCTGGCCCGGCTGGACCTCTCCGGTTTTATCAATGCCTGGATGGGTAAAAACAGAAGGTCGTGGTTGCAGGTTTGTCTCCGAGTTCTCTGTCATGCTCGTATCCTCCACGCAGTATATATTTGTCGTGTGTTGAGACCTGCTGAAGCCATCACTGGTGTGTGTAAATGTTTCTTTAGGTGGATCTTAAACAGCCAACACTGGTGCACAGGGTGCAGACACAGGGTGTGAGGTCGAGACTGAAGGACTACTACATCACACACTTCACCATGGCTTACAGCCTGGACCAGGAGACTTGGAACACCTACCGGGGAAACAGCACCAATCCCACCAACGTATGTAGAATAACGCTCTGGCTGGTTGATACACACCCTTTAGGTCTTTCTTACATTCAAGTGCAGCTGATTCTTCTGCCAAAAATAAGTTAGAGATTCAGGTGGACCCACACTACACACAGGCTCGTCACATTCCATGCACACGTCAGCAGATGGATGATGATTTTACTACTGTCCACCCTGTCTGCAGTCAAACATTTCACACACCAGCAGAATTACAAACAGGGGTTCCAGTAATGTGTGTCTGGTAGAACCGTGTGATGGAAATCCAAAGTGTTTTTTTTGTAGAATCCAATTAATTCATGATATCTCTTTAATTTGTGATATTGTGTATGTTTTTGCAATTAGCTACAAAACTGATTGACTAATTGATCATTTTCCAAAGCCTATTACAGGTTTCCAACCCTTTGTGTCCTCACTGGTTTGAGTGTATTTCAATATGGTACCATTGGAGAGGCTTGAAACTTACAAATGATGCTGCTGACTTTTGAATTATGAATGCAAAAAATTCGGAGACAAGGCCACTGAAAGAAACGGGGAAGGGAATGGTTTCATGGTCACACACTTCAACAACAGTCCATCTATTTACCTGGTTTCAGACCTTTAATGGCAACATGGACAGCTCCAAAGTGAAGGACAACCACCTGTCTCCACCAGTCGTGGCTCGGTACGTCCGGATTCAGCCAGTGGGTTTCAGTAGAAAACCTGCTCTTCGGTTAGAGCTGCTGGGCTGTGACCTCAACAGTGAGTTTAACCCATGGAATGTCTCAGGATGTCTGTGTGAAAGCCCTGTGAATGATTTCGGTGTCTGTGTGTGTGTGTGTGTGTGTGAGCAGGCTGCTCTCTCCCTCTCGGGCTTCAGTCCAGGTTGATTCCTGACGGCAGCCTTAGCGCCTCCTCAGTTCTTTCAGCAATGCTGCGTACATGGAGCCCTGCCTACGCCCGCCTCCACCAGGAAGGCAGTACCAATGCCTGGAGGCCAAAGGTGCAAACACTCAATCAATACACTCACAATTACACATACACAGTCTACAGTCTGGGAATTCTGGGGAGTAAATAACAGGAAAATATTCTCTTTTGTTTATTTGTTATTTCATAATATAGTATCTGCCCTGCCCTCCTCTCCTCTCCTTATCACACACGTAGCTGCTGTGAGCTCTGGAGGTGTGATTTATCCTTCTATCAGACTGTTGAGCTGTTATTAAGTGTCTGTCTTCCTCTCTAGAACAACAACCCCCACGAGTGGCTGCAGGTCGACTTGGGCAAAATCAAACGCATCACAGGGGTCATAACCCAAGGAGCACGCTACATGCTCATCCAGATGGTGGTGACTGAGTTCTCAGTAACTGTCAGTCATGATAAACATTCCTGGAGCAGCGTATTAGACGAGGGATCGCAAAGAGAGAAGGTAGATAGTGAACGAAGCACAGATTCTTGACTTTTTTCATTTGTTTGTTTGTTGTCTTTTTGACACTTGAATGTTTTTCCTCTCTCCTCCTTCCGCCTTAAGATCTTCACAGGAAACAGTGGCCCAGATGAGGAAGCCGTTACTCTTTTTGAGCCTCCTCTTTTCGGACGATATCTCCGTCTTCACCCACGGGGTTGGATCAATGACATCGCCCTCCGTCTGGAGGTCCTGGGCTGTGACACGCAGCAGGGTCTCTGAGACTCCTTCAGATGTTCTGTGGTGTCCCGTTTCCTTCTGTCGTTGTGATTGAGTTGGGTTGTGAGCTCTTAGCTTACAGTATACAGTATATATTAAATGCTATGATTTGAAAGAAGTTATTTTATATTCTTACCACGGCTTTGTTTACATTTTCACCATTTGTTGTTGGTCTGGTTAGAAGTCATTTTTGTCTTTATACATTGAAGTGATACATAATTGAGCACCTTTTGAATGTAACCATGTGTAAATATTTCAGTCTGGATGGATGTAAACAGTTTGAGGGCTATTGTATATCATCAGAAAAGTTTGGATTAATGTATTAATGCTGCTTTATTAGAGTTTAAATAAACAAAATTCAAAGCACCACGCCAGCTTTATTACTTTTTCAGTGGGTTTTTTTGTATTTCCATGTTATTGGCACATTCACTTCCCTTTTGCTCAAATCAAAATTTAATTGAATGTATGTTCTTTAAATCAGGATGTGTCTGCACTTGAACTACAGGACACATATCATCGGGAACACTTCCAGGATGGGAAGCTTTCTATTTTTCTTGCTTTTGTTTTCTACTTTCTCTCCCGTTATTATACCATATCTCTGTTCTTTCTTTGTTCCCTCAATCTGCGGACCACAATGTTCCAAATGTTATTTCGGCTTATCCTCCTCCACCAGACTGTCCCAACAGAAACAATGAACCACTGACTCCAACATTAATCTGCAGGTTAAAATATGCGCTTAACTGCGGAAATGGCTCCTTCTGGGACAAGGATGAAATAATGACCTGACTGTAACTGGCAAACAATCCGATCAACAAGCAGCGTGTGTGTGTTCACGTGTGTCTCTAAACTGTGTATTCTGGGCCTGATTGTGTGAATGCAGGACTATCCGCTGCACCCTGAAGCCACATGTACCAATTTTTATCAGCTCATTATCAGCTGAGGAAGTTTCCAGGGAGGGGTGTGTTTGGTTTGGATGACAAAGTCACACTGGACAGGACAAATGCTGGCAGAGACATGGCAGTAACACAATATGCCTAGCTGTCACTCTTTATCTCTGAAAACAATAACACTATATGCGTGAGATAAGTAGCACAACAGACCACCTGTAGGTAGTGATATTTTACTGCAACCGTCCAAGACAACGGCAGGCCACAACTTTTATACTTTAGGGTAACACACATTACTGGATATTACTAATCTATTCAGTCATGTAATCATCATCAGTCATGCAATGCTTCTTAATGTAGGCTGAGTCAGGGATTAGTGAGTCAATGAACCCCCATCTTAGCTCGACTCGGATTCTGTTTTAATTCAAAATCATGCAAATAAACAACAACAGTTCTGAGTCTTTTAATAAGAGTGCAAAGCATGATGGGTATGAATAATATTTTTAATAACTGAAATAAGGCCTTTAAAAGATCTTCAGATATTGCATCCAGTGGTTCTTTTTTTCTTTCTACACTTACATTGCTACAGATCTGACACTTGCCATTACCACACAAAGGAAACGAGTTATTGCAGTACAAGTCTTGGGTAAATTGTGTAAATTCCATCACATCTAAGATGATCAGCTGTTTATTTGAAATCAGCTTACAAAATGGTACATTCCCAGTTTGACCAGACCTGGCACACAACAATCTAGTAAGTAGTAGTATAAATGTACCAGTCTGGAAAAGTCCATTTTCCACATAATCTGCAAATGACTCTTTACAACCATTACTCGCTCTAATGGTGATTTTGACTCTCTCACACTGTGAATGTTGGCCCTACTGAGTAACACTTTCCTTTGACACAACACTGTAATATGCAATACACTCAAACATTTTGGCAAGACAGTGCAGGGGAGCTTCGAATAACATGAAAGGAAGGAATCATCAGTGACACAACAGAAAAACCTGACTGCAGTTTTATCAACCTGTTTTACACAACACTTTCTTCTTCTTCTTTGAAGTGATGTTGATGCCTGTCTTTTTCTATTCATTTTATCGTAGACAATGTCCAAAACAATCCAATGTATCGTCATATATTATTTTCGTCATACCAGACTTGCTTAAAATGTTGTGAAATTAATGGATTAATCTCAAATTTCACCATAATTTGGCCTTTTAACTCAATTAAGTTCTTTTGCAGAGCAGTAGTACAACTTTAATAGTTCATGACGTAATGCTGAGCGAACCAGGGTGTTAGCTTGTTGTCCCACAGGTTGCTTTGTGATGATGTTACTTAACCGGAATACCGACCGACATTTCATAATCACACAAATTCATATATGCTGATCGTTTCCGCGGAAATCTGATTCACAGACAATGCTGTTGTGAGACAGAAACACAAATCTCTGCAGTTCTTTGTAACAGTATCAGCGTTAGCGATTAGCTATCTAGCCAAGCTGCAAGCTTAAGTACTTCCATTAACTTGGTAGAAGCACAGCTTAGTCCGAAACAAAAGAGTTCTTCCAATAATTTACAGATTTCTTTAAGTTACTTGCGAGGGCAAGTAGGTGATAAGCTTTACTGAATTTTATTCAAAACTCACACAAACAGACACTGCACTGTTAAACACACTGCTGACGGGCTGCCTTTGCATTTCCTCCGCACCTGTATTACATCAACAAGGGTGTGATTGGTTGAAATGTATCACATGACACGGAAACGTGCTACTGGTAAATTCGGGGTACATACTCCCAGTCATAACCACAGAGGTAAAGTCTTAGTCTGTTTCTGGAGTCTTTGTACTGTAATTTGCAAATGTTTGGGTTTACTTTTAATTTTGCATTCTCCTCTCGGATGGTCTGCAGCACCAAAACAAATCTTCTTAAATGACAGAAAATCCTGACTTTTACCAAACTACTTGTGTCAACAGGTAGGTTACTTCTTACAAAATTATTTCTGAAGTAAATGATTTCAGGATGTAAACTGGGGGATGATCATAAGACTGGAGGAAATCGTATACTGTTGGATTTAATTTTTGTTTTAATTATTTTGAGCTCTTATTGTATGGGATAGATTTACTAAATTAAATTTTTAATTGAAATTGAATACAGTTACAATTACAATTTGCATTTAGCAGAAGGTTTTATCCAAAAAAACGGACATATGAGAATTTCAACAACACACACAGGATCCATTCAGTAGAACAACTACAGTGAGCGCCCTAGAGCTCTGGTTCTGGTCCAAGGGGACTCGGTGCTTCGAGGCAAAGGAAACAAGGCGTGGAGTTCATTTGTACAGAGGTTTTGTTTTTTTTCCACAATATTATTCAATTAATCTTGTGAGATGGTGTTCCTTAAAGAGTTGGGTCTTAAATAAATGCTTGAACTTAAACTGTACCATTCAGCATTCAACAGGAATGTGAATTTTGACTTTGTGTCTTTGTTGTGTGTTTATGAGTCATTGATAGGACACGAAGGGTTGAAACTGGGCAGAGTTTCCTGTTTTTTACTTCAAGTTGAAAGACTGATTGCTATGATGTTGTTGGTTTGATCCCTGCTGCTTCAAGTCTACAAGTATTTTACATTATAGTCAATTTTGTGGTCATATAGGGGTTGTTTGTTAACGAACACACTCCATTTGACCTTTATGGCCGTCATAGCTGAAGGTTCGACGCTTTGGCACACTTGACGCCAAGAATTTAGTGGATGTCGCCCCCTAATGGATCATATGCAGTCCTACATCAGCTCTAACATTGAAGCAGTGCAGCAGTTGATTTCCTAAGGGAGACATCATTTAGACTTCAGTAAACACGTGCAAAGGAAGAGGAATCTATTCCCTCATGAAAAATTAATACAGAGATAAGACTTGTATGTGGAAAGCTTCACTGAAGATAAATGCGGTGGTCTGAAATGCATAAAATTAGATGTACTGCTCTCTCAATCTCTCATTTCTTGTACATTGCTTTGGATTCTAGGATGCATTGTGTAAAACACAGATTCCAGGTTCTTTAAGTCAAGAATCTCTTCTATCGCGCACATGAGAGACTCAGGCATTTGTTGATGTTTCATCAGTATCAGGTGGTGTTTCATGTTGTATCAGTTGATGTTTTGTATCTGTTCTGCAAATTCTCTGACATCTATGAAATATGGGAAACAAATTGTCAGATCATAGAATATTATTTGCAACATTCTGTTGACCCAAAGGCCATCTTTGTGCAGTGAACTGACTTGTTTTGACCTCTTTAATTCTGAGGTAGACAAACAAAGACATTCCATCCATATCTTCTCCAGAAATTAGATTTCTTTCTGCCTTTTCTATGTGGTGTATTCAATTATTGATGGGTTAGTCATGTGGAAAGGCCAGTAAAATGTGTACAAAACAAAAAAAAAAACTGAACTGTTTCCCTTAAAGTGTACTCAATCACCACTTCATTCACCAGTTCAAGATGTTTAAGATGTTAACTACTTGTTTTCAAAATGTAAGGTAGAAACACGTCAGATAATCTTGCCTGAACAAGGGGAGGGTTCCCTCTTGCGTTGGATTACTTGGCTTGATTTTGTGAACTTTCATTGTATGGATGTGCCTCTTTTTTTAATTTGTATATTTCAGAAGAATGATGAAATGAATTATGAAAAGAGGCCATTAATAGTTATTAATAGTCATTAATATCTGCCTTGTGACATGTACACAATAGCCTCCTGTATGTCGGTAAAGAGGTCTGCTGCTTGGAGCCGATTCACTGAAGCTGGGTGAATCACACATCCAGAGGCACATCAGTGGATCTGATCGAGCATTTCACTCGGGAGTTGCCATGGATTTCAAATGTACACTAACACTTCTGGGTCTCTGAGGTTAATCTTCAACACAAGCCTGAAAAAAAAAACCCTGTGAACCCGCAGAGACTGATATGAACGTGTGGGGGAGGGCAGCACAAGAACAACGCAACAAAATAGTCACAGTGATTGTTATTGTATTAAACCTTTATTATTGGATTAATAGAAAAATGTGCCTGTTTTAACACAGATTAAATTTTGATTCACCAAAAACACAAAATGTAATTTTCTTTTAGCAGCAAGTCTTTCAAATCTCATGTCACTGGCCTTATTAGGACATTTTATGAAATAATATGTCAGGACCGGAGTTTAAAGATGGAACGCTAATGTAGTTTGGTATTACCAGGACGCCAGTAAAAAATCAACTTTCTATAAAAAAAATTTAAAAAGCCAGTTATACAAAATATAGTCCCTATAGTCATGAGGATTGATGATAAATAGAATGTAAAGTATATAAGTTGTTATGAACTGTTTTAGATTAATAATATAAAGCCTTAAAAGTACAAAGATGGTTACTGGAAAATATGTATCCTGTCTTTTCAAGGTCCATCCATTATTCAAATGTGTGCAAAGATGTTTCTCTGACAAAAATGAAAAGAAATGAAGAGCCTTTATTCCTTTTTGTGCCGTGCAGAAAAACACTCCATTTAAACCGTCTGAGGTCTGTGCAGCGGAGAAATGGCAGATTGGAGAATAATGATACTCAGCAGTCAAATGGGGTGAAACTGGAAACTGGTTTTGTTCTCTCCATATTCAAAGCATAAGAGCAGTTACAGAGCATAGGTGTGCTGTTTCATTTTTACACAGCAATTCCTCTAAATTCAGTTTATTTAGGATATCTGCCCAAATATTCCTCCTTCCTCATCTGTTTTCATTAAATGTCAGTAACCGTGCACAAGATTAGATTTGCATTTTCATTATACCCATTTCATTTCTTCGTACTACGTGCTGTGTCCATGTATCTGTTATCTTTGCACAACCATGTCTGTCTGTTTGAACACAACCTTATTTTAGCTTGCTTTAGAATTTTATGCTATTTTATTCTGTTGGATTGTGGGTCAACATTTTTGCTGTTGTCAAACCAAAATTTCCCACAAGGGATCCATAAAGTGTTATCTTATTATCATATCTAATATGACTCTGATTTTGATTGTTGTTGGGTTTTTTTGTTTTTTTTTTGTTGCTGTTGTAGAGTCCGTCTCTTCTCCATGTCAGTGATATCAGTCAATCAGAGTTTTGGGAGAAAGCTGACCTGCAAACAGAACACGAAAGGCGAGCACGATCGGTAGGAAATAAAGCAAATAGAGAAGAAACGTCAGGTTTGCAAGGGAGTTTATCACTTTCTCTGTTGAGTAAAACAGATAAGAATTTATTTTTTCCTAATATTTATAAAAATAGTAAAAAGTGTTTTTTCTTTTAAGGAAAGAAAACCAAATAGTAGTGCTTGTAGCGTACAGTTTAGTTAACATTCAAGGGAGAAGCTATAGCCTGAAACTTTTAAAGCCTGTAGCTTTAAGTGCTATAGGGGACAAATGCAGAGTCCGAGAAAACATTTATCAAGTTGAGTTTGTCGTTTTTAGACTTCAGACAGTGAAGTGGTTACAGAAAGTGGGCCACACGCCCAGCTAAGCTGCATAGACAGAAAGACTTTGGCAAGACAAACACTGGATCAGCAGAGGCCATACAAACAGAGCATACTTCAGTCATTTAGCTTCCACACGTCCACATACAACGAGTGTTCTCCATCCAGGAACGTCCAGCTTCATTAGTTCCATCTAAGAACGTTCCTGGAAGATTTCTTTGTAACATTTTCTCACAGCGTAGTTGCACCCAATAAATGTTCCCTGCAGGTTTCCATATGATTAGATCAAGAAACCAGAACATCTGGGGAACATTGCCAGAGGGTTTCCCTGCTCCCATATTTGCTGAACAGATCTAGTGCATTTTCTTTAGGGGAAATGATACAACTTACAGAAGATTTTAAAACATTTTAGGAGCCCTCGGAACATTCTGGGAACGTTCTGGGAACCTCTGCCAAATAGGAATATTCTCATTCCGTTAACAAAAACCTTCCAGAGAAACCTTCTCAGAACCCAGAATACACTTTTTCCAGTAGTTTCTAAATAGTAACACAAGGAAATAAAAATAAATTATGAAAATAAAACTGTAGTAAAAACGATTATGGTTAATTAAAAATCATTACAAAGTATAAAGTACATATTTCGATACACGTCTGTTTTCTGTAAATGAATCAGATTAATAACCAGCTGGTTCTAACTAGAAACTGGATGAGGAGGCTCTGGCCAAAAGACGTACAGAGAGTGACAGAAACTACAACAAAGACAAACAAACAAATAAACAAACAAACAACAAGTGAGTAATAAAAGAAAATAATGGCTACATTCCCAAATTCACTACAGGAGTCACAGTTGTATAGCCATCATGGAGGTCCAGTGGAGGATTTGTCTGAGTGCTGATAATGAAGCTTGTTCATTAAAAACTAAGATACCTGACACGACACGGTGCTGGTGTATGCAAACCCAGTCATGATTGAAGTACGAATGAATCGTCTGATAAGGCAGATTTGACACGTAAAAGTCTTTCCCCCAAAGCTGAACTGCAGAAGATTCATGGCTTTGTTTGATAGCCAGACATCTAACAACTAACTGGGTTTAGTGAAGCAAATCGTACTCATACTGGCAGCCTGGAGCTTGTAGCTAATATTAATGATAATGTCGCATTCTGCCATATGTTACGTAATAGAAAAGTTTTACAAAATGTTGGTAGGTGGGGATGATTCTAAGTGAACGACTGTGAAACGATCACGATGAAATCTTTGGTCAACAATCCAAAACGGTGGTCCTAGATCACAGTGCCAAATTACCAACGAAATGACAAATGCAGAAATTTACGACCAATATCTCACAATTTAGCGGCTGCCGCAAAGCAGGTCCATAAACACTTTCTCTCTTTTTTGTAAGCTCTAGCAGGCATTCGTTGCCCAACTTTGCATACGTGAAACTTGATGTTGTACATTGCAGTGGGACGCGATGAACTCAGAATAATTAGATCTATGTTCTGTCGCCAGAAAACCCGTGAGAAAAGCCAATATTAATTAACGTTCTCACTCAACTGCCAACTTCTGGCATATTTGTGTCACTGGGTTGTTGTTTTACAACTTGCACATGCTGAGTGTGCGTTAAAAGCCCAGTGTTCATTACTGTCTTATTGCACTTCAACCTACTTGTAATTAAAAGAATGTGACAATTGTATTACCGTTATAATTATTAAATCAGAGATGGGGATAAGTGTGTGTGATAAGGGAAATCTCTAAAAACTATAAAATGTGAAGGAGGTGGTAACTGATAAGGAATCCAAACCAAGGAGCAAATGAATAAGAAGGCAAAGTAAGAAGAGAGGAACTTTTAAATCAGATTACCATGTGTAATATTTTAGAGGGTATGCAAATTTGACATTTCCACCTTTTTGTAGCCCCTCACGGGTCACTAATGAGATTTTGGAGGAAGTAGCACTGATGGAGAACAGGTTTTTGGCAGCTGTAAAGCAGCAGCTTTGTGGTTCTGAAACCTGCTTCAAATTACAACAATAAAAAAAAAAAACACAAAACCAAAAAGAGGAAAAAATGAGGTTAAGACTGTCAGCATGGTGAAATGAATTTCTGAGAATTATTGGATTATTGAGGTATATGTGTATGTTTCCTATTAAAACTCGTCATCCCAAAAACTACACTCAGCATTGAGGTTAGCGCAGATTTTAGGCTCTAAATCACTGTAAAAAAAAAGGAAAGAAGAGAAATGTTGATTATCCTCCGCTACCCATAATCCCACGTAGTGTTATTGGATATTTCATTGCATCTCTATTTCTGTTGACTAAACTTTTTTGCTCAGTAGAACCTGTAATCGAAGCGCGCAGAGGTCCAAATGTTTACGTAACGTAACTGCTAATAGTCCTCTGGAGAACTATTTCAGTGAGGCAGTGTAGATTCATTTTAGGATAAAATTTACTGCCAGCAGAGAGAGCAACTCGCCTTCAGCAGCAGCAACTCCCCCGTCTGCTGAGATAATCGGTCTCCACGCCGCCTCATTTGGCAGCGTTGATATATCAGAAGTCCCCTCGTCAACACACTGTAATGGAATTCGAGTTTCATACGTGGATGCAATACAAAGATGAAACTGAGGAAAATCTATGCTACGATCAGAAGCCCATCTCTATGATTTAGGTGTTTCCACTGAAACAAATACACAGTGCCTCAGGGACAGAGCCAAGATCCAGATAATGTGATCACATGTTAATGCAGGGAGTGAATGCTCGCAGAACGCATTCACACTCCTTACATGGTTTTGCCCTTAAGGTTCTAATCCTTACGAAGCCGTTAAAAAACTACTGTTGCGATAGCTTAAGAACATTATTAGCACCTTGTTAAATGTTGATAGACGCACCAAAATCATAGTTTAGCTCTGACAAAACAAATGCTGACTAACAAGACCGCGCAACGTTCAGTTTGATGGTCAAGGCAGCAGATGCACAGCTGTTATGGCACGCCCGCGCTGACTTTGACTGCATAAATTCTTCTGACATCACAACTGGCTAACGTGGAAAAGCATTAAGAAAACAAAAAATTAGCACCGCGAACGCTTGGTACATGGTGTCTGAATCAGTTTGCCTGGTACAGTGGGATCAACAGCTGCCACAGTCATCCAGCTGTGCCCCACAGAGTCTGGCTGGCAGAGCAGTAGAAGGCTTATGGCCTCAACGTGATTACAGTGTTACAGTCAGGCTGAGGGGCGACAGCGTGCAATGGCAGGGAACACAAATCTAATGCGAGAGTCATGTTCCCCTTTTGGATGTCACGGTAAAAACACCGACCGACGATAGAACAGGATGGAGCAGAAGAAAGCATTAGAGAATAGAATAGATCTGCAAAAGAATCAAGAAGAGCCTATGATGCATCTCTAGGAACTGACCTAAAACGACACACATCGAGTTAAAAAAATAGATCCATGAGGTACTACGTAAAGAGTGTGAATTTATCCCTTCACCGAGTGTTAATATGAAATCTTAAAACAAAGTATGTCAATTATTTGCATGTTCTAAAGCTAAGGTAGCAGGATAAATGTTGCAATAGCAGACGCTACCGTCATCGGGTAAAATCTCTTCATTTTTCGGCTCTCGGAGGCGTTAAAGCACTCAAACTGTGATTCCTAGATAAAACTTGATTTGAGTCTGTGTTGTGCTTATCTTCCTGTAACATTTCAAACATCCAACGCTGATGTGCTGTTTTTTCCTCCTCTCTCCTAGCAAAAGTGACCTTTTTCTGTGGTCTCTGAATCACAGCAGCAAAGAAGCAGTGAGAGTCCAGGAGGGTGCCAGGTTAAAAATCAGCCAACAGGAAGTCTGCGGATGAGTTAAAGAAATGGGTAAGGGCAGAGCCCTATATATGAAGACCGTGGTCCCATATGTAAAGCTCTCGTCTGGAGGGGGGGGTCAATCTAAGAAGAGTCAAAAGGTGCTGGAGCGCTGAATCCCTGCGTGAAAAGCACAAAAAGGAAAATGTTAGGAAAGGAAAGAATAGATGGATGTGTGTAAAAAAAAAAAAACAACTATACCATAGTGTGTTACCTTTATACAGTGCGACTCAGATGTTGGTTTCCACATCAGTATATCCAGGTAGAATGTTTCCGTTAGAGCAGCTCTTGAGCGCCCCCTCTGATTGGACAGCGGGCAGCATCTGAGCAGCCGTGTCCGTCTCCTCTGCATTTGCCGCCGCCTGGGCTCGCTGGAGTCTGCTGTGTATGAGGGGCACAAAAAACAGCACCACTCCCCCCACCATGGGAGGGACCCCAGCCAGGGAGAAGGCCACGGTGTAGTTCCCAAAGTAACCATGGAGGAGACCTGAACAATAGAGTCAGAAATAATACTCAAAGTGGGAATCCAACATCCTGATGCCAACTCGCTGACAGACAGCGGACAAAGGAATGATGAGAAAAAAAAGGTTATCGCAATAAAAAAGTAATTCACAGAATAAAAATTCAGCATTGAAGCGTTCACACGTTTAACTGTGACCCTAAAAAGAAAAGCAAACAAATCCAGAAATGAGGTCAACACGTGTGACATGTTTGTATGTTTGTCCCGCTGAGTTCCTCACCCTACATGGCATGAGCGGTGCTGCGTATTGTTCTGCTGATGAGGCTCATGTTATTTGTGCATTGTTTCTCGTGTACTGTACAGACTGTACAGAACCATTTAACATGTTGATACAAGTTGTAATTCCATTCAAAGTGATCCTGGGGGACGAAGCTTGTTTTCTTTGAGATTTTTTTTTTTTGTACAGTAAACCATTTGACGCACAGTACGTTTACACTTAGGGTCATAATAATAATAATGTACGGTTTCTTTGTGCGGATGCCAGCGTACATAATCGTCTTTATCACAAAATGTCAGCGAGCCAGTGTCCTTATCGCCACATGACATAATGCAGTTTTCGGTTAATTGAAAGGGAAATTGAAAGTATATGCTCCATTTAGTAATGCCTGCTGTGCACATTGCTTTATACTTGACTGGTTGGAAGAGATATCATACAGTGAGGGAGTTACTGGGAGTTAGGATCAGCAGAGACAGCTTGACAAATGGACCAGTAATAAAAAATATAAAAATACAGATCATCAAAAAGGCCTAACATCTGTCAGACTGCTCTCCACAGCCCAACTGTCCCATGGATCCAACGCACAAATCCAACGTAATGTCGGAGCATCTACATGTTTGTTTGGTTTTTTTTACACGTTGAGATGAGGGACTTCTGAAGTATAAATGTGCTGGCTGATTAAAACAGTGGACACAGCGACGTAAACCTTTTTCTCTTGGTTTCATAAAAACTGTGTCCACTTTGTTCTGACTCGTACCATAAACTGACAGGAGTCTCTGCCTGTGGTTAAGACGTGTTTGGTGTAGAGGGAAATTATGACTTACTCAGGTCATAAAAGTTTCCAAATTTCTTAGTGTTCTTTTGTCAGCTCAAAAACATTGCTTCCACAAATAACAGAACAGATTGTGGAGAGGAAAAAAGCGTTGTTGTTGTTGTTGTTGCTTATGAAACACCTATTTCACAATAGAGCTACATGTGAAGGTTGACGGTGGCTGATGAAGATGGAATCATTTTTGCCAACAGCAGGCCGAGCTACGCTTCCATTATGAGAGAAAGAGAGAGAGTGAGTAAGGTGAGTGGACAGCAGAACGGAAAAGGAGAGAGGGAGGAGGGTGACATGGATGGGCAGGCAGGCAGGCAAAAACAAAGTCGCGCGAGGGGCGTTCAGGGAGCTGTGTACTGAGATCCTCCATATGCTTTTTCCTGAGGAAATACGCATTGCCTGAAAGTACATTTAGACAATAGAAATCACTTTAGGGAAAAAGCAGGACAAAAAGTGGTGAGGCTCTCACCTGCGATGGGCGGCCCTGCTGTCATGGGAACAGCCATGAGGCCTAGGAGGTAGCCTATGGCCTGCGAGGCCTGCATGGGCCCCACCAGCTCAAACGCTATCGGAGCCATCATGGCGAGGAAGCATCCGTCACACAGTCCCAGAAACACGCACACAACCACCAAACCCTCGAACACCGAGCACTGAGGGATCATGATGGACGTCACACCCAGAGCCAGGAAGGCCACCACCTGGATCAGACAGAGAAAGCCATGAATACACATTCAACGTGCCCTTTTATTTATTTATTCTGCTTGTTATCATTCAGCCTGATGGCCAGGGGCTGCTGGTGAAATCGGACAGAACGATGTGTGTGTTCTAGCCTCGAGCCTGTAGCTGCCACTATCTCTCTCGTCTCTTTTCCTACCAGCCGTTACGCAGCGGCAGCCTATGTTTAGGTTCTTTATTGCCAAAGGCACTGATGTCCGAGGGGAGAAATGAGGTGTTTTTTCTAATTCATGAACCATTGCCTCAGCAGCCCTTGCCTTCAGGCCTTATGTTGTCTTTGTTTTGATCGTTTTATGTAGCTTGCACGTCCCTACCTGCTGAGCAGTAACAGTATAAACCATACAAGAACAATAACAAGAGGAGCTGACGACAGATTTGCAATTAGCTGGATAAATGCTAAGCATGAAAAATGATGATGATGATGATTTAATGGCATACAGTGTGGTTTGATGTTTATTATATTTATTTTTTGTTATGAATGGCCAATGTGTACACACCATGAGTTCACCAAATTCTGATTTTTTTTAAAAACAGCTCCGTTTCAAGACCATGTTTGTGTGAATAAGGACAACCTTGAACTCCTCTATTTCAATATTTGTCCTTTTTTTGTTCCTTTTTTATTTTCTCATGTATTTTGCATTTGGTGTCCTTAAAAAAATCTGAGGGATTTGGGATTATGACTGTGCTTAAGGAATGTGGAGTTGAGGAATAAATCTCAGTCACATTGTCCCTCTAATCCAATCCGTTCAAATGAGTGAGGATTTTTGCCTATGTGCTTTGAATTTTGTGTGTCAAGCGGTCTGGTATCCTCGTTTAACCTAAACCTAAATGCGACTAATGCTGTCGAATTATATTGAGCCTCAGATTTTTTTAGTACAGTACAGTGAAATGAAAGGATTTTTTTTTTTGCTTTAACAAAGAGAAAAGGTCACCTTCAATCCCTTTAAATCACCATATTATGTAAGAAAGCTGCTCTGTAACGGGTTAAAATGTACAAGAACAAACATCTTAGATTTCACAGGCAGGGTGTTTCTTTATTAGGACAGCAGGGGAGAAACCGAGCAGCTCTGTAAACACATTCCTTTTTTATATATAAAGAGGTGGAAGAGGAACTCCTGGACCTGATGTGCATGTCCTCTGAAGAGGCGAGGCGGGAAGACTCTGGGGGATCAGAGTCTATTTCCTTGGCAGAGGACACGGAGGTTGTTGGGAAGCTACGCAGTGGCAAAGTGCCAGGAGTGGATGAGATCTGTCCTGAAAGGCTGAAGGCCCCGGATGTTGCAGGGACATCATGAACAGGGCCTTCGGACTGGCAGACCAGGGTGGTGGTCTGTATTTTTTTTTTTTTTAAAAAAGGGGGACTGGAGTGTGTGTTCCAGTTATCAGGGAATCAGATTACTCATCCTCCCCCGGAAAGTCTATGCCAGGATGCTGGAAAGGAAACTCCTGCCATCTGTCCATCCCCAGATTCAGGACTGAGAATGTGGTTTTCGTCCTAGCTGTAGAGCAGCGGACCGGCTTTTTACCCTGTCGCAGATGATTAAGGGCGCATGGCCGTTTGCCAAACCTGTCTGCATGTGTTTTGTGGATTTGCAGTTCGCCAAGGTCGTCTGTGGGATGTGCTGTGGGAATACGCGGTGCCAGGGCCGCTTCTACAAACCATCGGGTCCGTATGCACTCGAAGCGAGAGCTGTACCCATATTCTTGGCATTAAGTCAAGGTTGTTCAATGCGGGCGTCAGGCTCGACAAGGTTGCACCTCGCAGGCGCTGATTCAGACTGTACCACCTTCACATATGGTCATGAGCTGGAGAGTAACTGAAAGAATGAGATGGTGGGTAAAAGGGGCTGAAATGGGGGTTCTCCATGGATAGCAGGGCTCACTCTCCCTGACAAGGTGAGGAGGTCCGTGATCCAGGAGGACCTCAGAGTGCAGCCGGTCCTCCTCCACATGGAGATGAGTCAGTTGAGCCGGTCCAGGCATCTTGCAAGGATGCCACTGGAGTCTCCCTCTGGAGGTGTACAATGCACGTCCAACTGGGAGGAGACCCCGGGGCAGACCCAGAACACACGGTAGAGATAACATCTCTAAGATGGCCAGGGAACGCTGAGGTATCCCCAAGGAAAGGCCAGAGGAAGTTGCTGGGGAAAGGGACATTAGGGCTGTTCTCCTGGTCCAGTTGCCACCATGACCCTGACCAGGATTAGGTGGTTTAGCAAATGGACGGATGGCTGTCTGTTTGCTGTTACTATTGTTGTTGAATAGTTGCGGCTTGTACACACATTTCATGTAATTCAACATTTTTTACAAAATTTGCAGAGTCACTATCCTTCTGTTGAAATACACACCTGATAAACAACATGGAGAGGCGGGGGGTGGGCAGGTGACGTACTGGCACACACACTGTTGTTGGATTACCTGTGTGCTTACGTTCAGCAGGAACTATATGTCAGCCAGAAGAGGCAAATTCTATTTATACTCACCTCTCAGGCTGCTCTGAATTGTTGTGCTATTACTCTTCAATTTTCATGGAGTGAATCATCTCTTCCCTTATCCTGCTGTGTAACAAGACAGCTTCTTTTCATTGTGGTGCCGTGTGCACATTTGAATATGAGTCAGGTTTATCTGCAGCCTAATAAGCTAGAAATGAGACAAACCTGGGCACCCCAGCGGTAGGAGCTGATTATGCTAGTGGCTATGACAAAGAAACGGTGCACATAAGAGAGTGCACAATGTCTGAAAGAGAGCTGAAAAATACAGACGTTACCCAAAGCCCCCATAAACTTTCTGTAATGCCGTTCCAGCCTGAGAATATAACGATCACTCAGGAATGTGTTTTCCATATCAGCCAGAATTCAGAAAGGAAAAAAAAGATTGCAGACAGGAGCGATTCCAGACAAAACTCCAAGCCCATACGTCACTTTTGGTGGACTTCCCACTCTCGGGCCCGGAGGCATTCCTTACCTGCATGTAGATCTTCTTAAGACCAGATATGTGGTCGCCAATTTTGCCAAAAGCGAGGCGTCCCAACCCAGAAGAAGCTCCGATGCATACCAGGAGCACCCATTCTTTTTGGGTTCCCTTGAACTGCTCCTTGACAAAGTTGATCTAAGAGGGAGAGAGAGACAAACGGAGTGCTCCGTGTGAGGTTTTCACAGTTTGGAAAGTCATCAGCCCACTTCATGGCTAAGAACTCAGCAGATGGGTGTGCATTTGGTAGAATAGAGGAATAGTCCATCACAACCCAAAGCCAAGGACTTAAAATAACAAAATCGCTTCATCTACAGAACAGGAGGACAGACGAGCCAACACATATAGATCAAACCCTCCCACTCCCCCTGGGCCTAATCCCCCAATTCAGATCCAAAACATGAACCCACCCTCTGAAGTCTTTCCTGTACATGCTGGTGAAATATTTGATCTACTTTGAAGGACTTTAAATGCCAGGGCTGACATCAATGGCCATAGGTATGTTTAGGGATACAGAGAGGCCATACAGGAGAGGTTTCCTGAGGTGGTTTAGCCAATACAAAGACCGGGGCTGTGTTTACATCTGGGCCTGAGCCTGAAACAACAGGCCTGACAGAGGGAGGCCGGAGCTGGAACATCCGACATCTGGAAAATGAGAGATTGACTTCTAGTTGACTGCAGCTTTGGACTTCATCCTTCTTTTGCGGTTTAATTCTTTTTCACCACTCTTCCTCAATGTCTAACACGAACGCTGGATGAAAGCCAAGTTGAGCTTGTGAACAAATATCCCAGACATGGATTTAAAGCATTACATGGGATTAATGTACTGAAATAATTTGAGACTTATTCAATCATGTCATTAAGCCTGGCGCTCTTAACCGGGTAGGAAGACGCCGCAGTGATTCTCAAAAACCCTCAGATTACAATGAGAGAAAGGAGCCAGATCCTCAGCTTTCACTGCTCACGTAGACTGCTGAAAGCATTCCACTGCCCTCTCCCTGAGCCCCACAGAAAATGAATGGCAGCAGACCGCCCACATTGTAACAATACAAGTCTATCTCTCTCTGTTCTCGCTCTCCCATCCTCTCTCCCTTGCTGCCTCTCTTCCTTTTCCAAGTCAGCAGAGAGATATAATTTAAAATATGACATAAAGTTACACAACATCTTCCAATCAACAACATAAAAGGACCTCATAGTATTTGGAACAATGCTAGGTTTCCTCCGTCACGCCCCAAAAATACCCAAGAACATTATGTTATGTTTCCCTTGTTTAACGGAAACATAACTTTTTCCCATGTTTAAGCACAACAAAGATTATAGACATTTGCATAGCTGAGTAATTACATCTCTAAGAGGCCAGTGTAATATGCTGTATACTGTATAGTGTAAGGACAACGACTTAATATGATGTACATGCAACGTACTACTTAATATTACAGAAGAACTTAATCAGACTTAGTTTAGTCTCAATATAAAAAATGTACAGGAGAACAATGACAGCTGGGTGTAGGGATTAGAAATGTTAAAAAAAGAACAATTTCCCTACACTGAAAGAGGAGGGAAGAGAAAAACTATTGATATGAAAATTCATCTGTCTAAAGATGAGTCTGTTTAGAGATACGCAGGTTGTTTCTTTTTCATAGGATTTACTTCTATCGGATCCTCACGTGCATGTATGGGAACAATTTATAACATCACTTATCAGTGGAAGCCAAACATGATTATGGTTCTGAATGTGTAGACTTGAAAGATGGATGGACTTGCTTAACTTATTTTAAAACATATGTGTTATTTGTGTGGTATCGTGATCAGAAAGGAGTGTGGACCAGTTGGTGAATGTGGCCGGATCTGTGTATTAATTCTGGATTTCATATTTTTCAGTTGTTTATTGGACTGGAGGGGGTCCTTAAGAGAGTAGTGAGTTGCATTTGAGGCATTGTGAGATGTATTCAGATGTGAAAACACTGGATTAATATGACCAAAAGAAAAGCCTGCATATTTTTACCAGATGGACATATGGCACAAAGTAGCCCAGCACGGCTGTGGCAACTCCAAACGCCCAAACCCGGTACGTGATGATGTGAAAGACCCGTAGGTTGAAGTACTTCTTGACCCCAACCAGGGCTTTACGCCACTGGCTCACTCCCTGAGCACTCGCCCCTGACTGGGTTTGGGGTTGGCCAGGGCCCATCCCGATGCCTCCTCCAGCTGGCAGTAAAGGTTTGAATGTCAACGCCAGCAAGGCCTGGACAAGCATGAAGAGGCTGAGGATCTGGAAGGTTCTGCTGAGTCCCAGTGGTTCCACCACCTTTTTAAGCAATACTGGCAAACCCATGGAGAACAGGCTAGCACCAGCCGTCACCACGCCGTTAGCCAGGCCCAGGCGCTGACGGAAGTAGTGACCGAGGATAACCAATGAAGGCTGGAAGGCAAAGGAGGAGCCACAGCCAAACAGTATGCCATACGTGAAATAGCGAAGGGTCAGGGAGCTAAGAGAAAAAAAGATAGAGAAAAAAAGAAACAAGATTTATTTTTATCCAGCACCCAAAGCAGTTTTGCAATCAAAATAATACAAAGTGATGAGCAACATTTAAATGTAGCATGCATGCTCAACCTGATTTATGACTTTCTAACTGCATATGTTGTGATCATGTATGGAAAAAAAATGGAGTGCAAACAGCTTTTTGCATGTGTGAGGAGAGATTTGAAATATTTTTTGCTGCACTGTTACAAAAGCACTCTGCAGAAAATGTGTCTTACGTTGCAAAGGCTGAACTGAGCAGGCCTATGAAAGCCACGATCGCTCCGCCGACAGCAGTCTTCCTACAGCCAAAATGGTCTGTGAACATGCTGACCACCGGTGAACAGAAGAAAATCATCCCCATGGCCAGAGCCCCCACCCAGGCTGCAGCAGAAGAGGAAAAGAGAGAGAATGGATTAGCACATACAGTATGCTGTTCAAATGGTCTGTTCTACATCAGGACACACATCAACAATATGGACCACTCTGTGGCGTTGGCTATTAAGTTTTCTTTAATGTTAGTGACGTTTTTGATGAGTCAAATCATGTCAAGTCAAATCAAGTTTATTTGTACAGTCCGGTGTACAGTGTCTCAAATGGCTTCACGGGCTCACATAACAACGGGTCCCAACAGAGCCCAAAGTTCTCTAGGAAGACAAGGAGACATTCACATAAAGAAACCTTGGGAGAGGAAATTCAAAGGAAGATCCCCTGTGCTCACATGGCCAGGTGTGCAATAAAAGCAGCATGTTGGATGGATTAATTCAAAAATAAATTCAGTTGAATAACGATGTAGGAAAATAAAAATTCCTGTGAGCCTGGTGAGTGATTTGAGATGAAGCCATCATCTAACATAACTACTTTGATTTAATGCAGTGGTTCTCATTTCATGATGAAACATAAACGTGTGATGGGCTGTACTGAACGGTCTTTTGGCCACGCGCAGCTACGTGTTGGCCCAGTCTTTTGAAACTTGAGTTTAACTTCTCAAAATGATTAGATCAAAAGCAGAGCGTTCTAATGTCTGGTATAAAGTTAAAAAATAACAAGGTAGACTCATCCAACTGAGACAAACTGTACCCTGAAGTACAAACAAACACCTGTCTGGGACCGAGTGTCTGTGGAGCAAAGGTAGCTTTAATATCTATGATGGTGTCTCAACTCTGGGTCACATTGATCCAACGGCCCGGTGGGAACACGACTGGAGCCAAGTACTGAGATACTGACATGGACCGATGAACAGTTGGAGGGACAGATTTACATAAAACATGGCCACTGGAGCGTTACAAGTCGGTAAACTCTGTCTTTGTTTAAGGAGTCGGCCAAAACTGCAGCGTGTAAATCTGCTGGTACACGACGTACACTTTTCACAACAAAGTCACTTTCTGTATAGTTTTGGGGAGTGACTGCGCAGCTGTCTTCCTACTATTTGTTTACCCAAATGGGAGAAGAAAGAGGTGAATTTTCCTGTTTAAAATGTGCTAGGCCTACATCAGCTCCAGTGCTGTAAATCAAAACATATACCATGGAGAGAAAACTCTTGGCCCTGTTCAGACCAGGTCTCAACAACCATCCTGGGCAAGCCGAGTTCATCTCCAAGAACGTCTGTCCACGCCTGCCATTAAAATGCGTCTCCTAGAACACGTCATGTGGTCGTATCTCACTTCCCCACTCTACAGTATATACACACTTCATTTTACATTGGTATTGCAGCTGGGTCCAACTGTAAACACTCGCCTCCATCTTTTTAGAAATATATGGTTTGGTTGTGATATGGATCATCCAGTTTCTGTTGTTGTCAAATCAGACACTTTTTTGATCTCATGCGACCCAGACCACCCCTGAATGTGATCTGAGCTATCCAATGTCGGGGCGAGTTGAGGACACGTTTGATGCGTTCAGACTTGTATTTATTTGTGATGTGATAGCTCAGGTTGGACTTTAATACCAGGTCTGAATGGGGTTATTGAGGCGTTAAGTTTTAGTTTTGCAATCCAGAGGCAGCTTGGCATAATAACTGTAACTGTACCAATGTTACTGAGCTGCTGGAATGCATTTTGGAAAACACATCAGAAAGTTTCTTCTTAATAGACACAAATGTACCTTTCAATTTGCTAAGTCAGTATTTTTTTGGTCTTAATTCAGCAGATAGCTACTAATAGTATGACATCGAGCACCACAGTGTATAAGCATCAAGCAACACATAAGCATACATACATGCCTCACCTATATTGGTGTTATCTAAAATCTAAAATGTAACCTCAGCAGTCTCGTTCCTGGAATATGTCCTTCCAGGTCACAGCGTTGCCCGTTTGGATCATTTTTACCTGCACTAGTACTTCTCGTATTTATTGGTATTGCTGGCGTGTTAGTCCACTATATCATTGGGTTTGTACCTCTCGTCATTTGCTCTTTGTGTGCCGTCTCGTATCTGGGCCTGTGCCACGCTGTGTATACTGTTTCCATCTGTGTCCTGCACTCTGTCTGAGATATTGTAGTCTCTTCACAGTTCATCCTTGGGAGGCTGTTGTTAATCCTGGCTGTGTCAAGTCAAGTCAAGTCAAATCAACTTTATTCGTATAGCCCAAAATCAAATACAATGTCTCAAAGGACTTTACAGGCCCACATAATAACAACATTTCCCGACCCAGCACAAAGCTGCATGAAAACAAGGAAAACTCCCAAAAAATCCCAACATGAAGGAAAAAAAGGAAGAACTGTGGGGAGAGGCGATTCAAAAGAGAGATTCCCTCTGCTCGAACGGTCGGGTGTGTAATAGGAATAAATTGGGATAAAGTGTGATTAATTTATTACATAGAAATTCAATAACAATGTTGGAAATTAACATGAAAACAAATCTTGGGAACGGGTTTAGTGCAGAGTCTGAAGTCCACATGTAGTACATGTCATGACATGAGTCAAGACATGAAAACATTAAATTGGAGGGTTGCTGACTGACTATGGGTGAGCTGTAGATTAACACAAACCTAAGCTAATCAATGTCCTGCACTACAGAGATGTGAGATAGTGAGAGAGCTTCTTTGATGGCCGCGGGGAGTTTTTCCCACAGAAAAAGAGCACGGTAGGAGGAGGCTCTATTTCTGAAGGATTTTGTCTTTGCTCTTGGGATAACATGCTGGGATCATAGGGCGGGCAAAGGAACATATGGAGTTATGAGGTTAGTCAAGTATAAAGGAGGCGGCCATGCAGTACCTTATCTGTTGAGAGGACGACCTGGTGCTAATAGTAGGCTAATGTAGGGATTTCAGATTGGAGAGCCCTGAGCGATCATCAGGTTTTACGGAAACGTATAACAGAGTATCATATGAATTGAAATCTGTACAAAAACTGCAAATCAGGTCACCCGGTCATGTTGTGATGGGGGGTGTGGTTAAGCATTGCCTGAGGGTGTGTGTAGTAGGTATTCCTGGTGGGGTTGGGACAGTTGCAACCAATGTGTTAATCAAACATTTTCATCCTGTGCTGCAGTGAGATCGGGGGCTGACCTCTGGATACACGCACACACACATAGATAGACAGATGGATCGACGAACAGATCAGCGCCATACAGCTCACCTGCAGTAGAAAACTTTATGCTTAAACTAAAACAGAAGAACTTTTGTGTTCTCCATAACACGTGTCTGTGTGTGTATCTGTCGCTACAGCCGGACACTGAACCCATGTAAGGGGCCAAGTACAGAACACCAAACCTTACACACTACAAGCAATGATCTGGCGTCATTCTGCCAAAAGGTTTTCCTATTTATCAGGTAGGATCTTTGACCCAGGCGAACAAATTGCAAGAAACCTACTGAGTCCATGTTTCTAGGAGGAGCTGAGTGCACTCATCAGTCAATGTTTGAATGCTTCCAAACAGAAGGAACAGAACACAGCAAAACACACTGAAATCCAAAAAGGAAGACGTAACTGTGGTTCTATGTGTCTACACTTGTGGGGTCAACAAGTTTTTTCTCTACTTAAGTGATGGATGCAGTCTGACAGCAAAGGGGAGTAAGAGCGAGAGAAAGAGAGAGAGAGGGAGAGCGATTCTATTAGCCCCATATGTACATTGTACAAACTGTACAAACCTCTCAGGAATATGGTGTTGAACATTTAAAGAGACAGTTGTTTCATTGTCCAACTTGTGACCTATTATGCTTGATTGTCCTACAATTTATCGTTATGTAGGTCAACATGTTTAAATGCATTCTTTCAACATTCACACATCAAACCCCCTTTTTGCCCCTTTTTTTTCAGTAAAAAGTCTGAAACATTTTGATGAATCATCTTGCACCCGAGCGAGTATTTTTGATTATCATTCTTGACTTTGGTCGCAGGTGGCTGGCTGGTTATATGTTTGGCCGAAAATGTGTTTGGATGGCAAAAAAATTCATGCTTGCAATTCGCAAAATGCTAATTGTTACTTACATGGCTGATATTTACTCATAACTGGCTGCAGTTGATATATAAATATATGTATGTGTAAAAATAAATACATATATATGTATATATATATATATATATACACACACACACACACACACACACACACACACACACACACA
>OMNV01000233.1:11097-49562 GCA_900303265.1 Brotula barbata | reverse complement strand
TATAATAATAATTTTTATTATTATTGTAATAAACCACCTATTGTTTATAGCTTATCCACGTAAGGTGCTATCTCAGCAGTCATTGGGCAAGGTGCACCATGTACCAGTCAATAGTCTGTCGTATAGAGACAACAAACTCAATCAGACTCCCCTTCACATCTATGGACAATTTAGATCAAAGCGGCATGGCTTTGGGGGAGGCAGGGAATTGGAGTACCCAGAGGAAATCCACACAAGCACACAGAGAACATGCAAATACCTCAGAGGGGAAGCAAACCCACAACCTTCTTGCTGTGAGGCAACAGTGCTAACAGCCAACCCACCGTGCCATCATACTGATAATAATAAGAGCACAGTGTAACAATGCAAAAGTAAAATGCAGTCAATATGCAAGGACATCACACACAACACGGTAAATATGATAAGAAAGAGATAAATAAAAGGAAGAAATACCTGAATCAACCAAGTAAACACAGGATTCAAATCAGAAGAAATTGCAGGGTGGTAGCAAATAAACAGTGAGAAGAGGTCAGTGAAAGCAGCCAAGAATACGTGTTTGGTTTTTTTGGAGCATTTTGAACATATCAAGGGAATACACGTTTCATACCTGGCCTTGGCACTGAGGAGGAAAAAGCTCCATCCTCCATCATCGGTGGTTTTCAGTCTAGGCCAGCATATGTTAGGTGAGCAGAGCTGGAGAGTGGATCAACACATATCCTAAAAAAAAAGTAGGAATCACTTCAAGTTTGTGATTAAAATGCTGCGCCAAATCAAAGAGGCAACAGAACAGATTTTGAAGGATAAACATCATCACAATTGATTACTATGTGAAAATAGAGAAATATTATTCTAAATACTTCATCACAATTAAATGAGATGTACTATGTCCAACACCTCTCAATGCAGCACAATCCAATAAACTACCACTAACTATAATTTTCACAAAGGTAGGATTTATTGCAGGGCTGTTATTTGATTGTATTACACTGTACAGGTGTATTTAATAACATATAACTCTGTGTATTTACCACGAAGTTGCAATTTTGCTTGTAATAAACTTCACCAAGGATCCATTCAACGTCTAATATCTCCTTCACGCTATATTATTTTTACTGATGTCCCTGTAAATAGACAGTGACACATCATATACTACAAAGAAACTCCTGCTATCAGCTATTCTTACACTTTGTGCCACAGAGGAAAAAACTGTGGAAACAAGAAACTGGTGGACAAAATAAAACGTGAAATTTTTTAACTTTCCAAATCCCCACGCAGCAGATGATATAGCTCCGCAATGTAGCCTGCTACATATTCATTAAATCCTGGCTATAGACCACTGAGAATTCATTTGATTTCTTTAAAATTCCTCCAAAGCAAACAGGGATGCCAGAAAAATGACAATTTAGCTATTAAGAGTTAGTTCCATCGAGATGATTTGGGTGATATGAGGCAAGTTGGGCCTTTCTTTCTATTACACACATCACATTTTAATGGCTTCTTGTGTGGACGGCAGATTGCAAAAACTTTCCAACTCTTTCCAGTTAGATAAACTTAATGTGAGATGATATTCTTCATTTTATTGGAGCGCGACGAGTCTACTTAGACAGAAAGAGACGCCGCTTTAGGGATTCACGGTGATGTAACAGTGAATTGAAATAACAAGGACGATAATTTAATGAGTATTTTGTTTTATTTTGAATATAATTAGGCAATCATCTGGATTTAATCTGATATCAGATGGCAGAATCTGACTTTGTTAGATGTGTTTCCTCATTAATAAGTGATTCGTACCATCGTTGAGTATTGCTTATGAAACATTTGCTGACACTCTTATGATATTCTGAACACAAACCACGCGGCGTAGAGAAGAGCCCGAGGGCCTTTGAGGATTCCAACTCCTCAGACAATTGTAAATAATAAATCATATTGGGAGAAGACTGTCCTACTTTGTAGCTGAAGATGTCACGGCGCAAATTGTCAGAAAGAGTTAAATAAATTCTGAAACGTGGTATCAAATGAGTTTCATGTTGCCATATAGCAGCAATGTCCTCTCATGCCTAATAAATGATTTTCCTCTTCCTCCTCCTCCTCCTCCTAGTCCCCACTTCTAACTAAACAGTCTCAACTGCAAAAAAAGTGGATAATGTTGTCTGTTGAAGCAATTTTGAAAAAAAGACATCAGAAAGCAGGAAGATGGAATAGCATTTCTGAGCTTGGCTTTTTTTTTTTTTTTTTTGAGTCCGACCACATCACTGAACAAATGCAACCTGGAGATCCAGGGGGCTGACTACTGAAGCATGGCCACGTCCTCGGCTGTCTCTCCTATCCCAGAACTGTCCTGATTTATTGCTATTCAATGGATATTGCCATTCAAGGCTCGGTATAGTGTCTCACCCTCAGGGTGGGAGGTGATGGGGAGAATGTAGGCCGTGACGCTGTTTGAGTCCAAATATGGTCGTAAATGAGTTGTTTGCAAAGGCTCAGCATTTATTTCTCCATTTAATCAATTTTGTCAACTGGAGGAAGACAACAAACAAACAAACAGCGAGACAGAGGAAGATGGGAAGAATGAAGCCTGAACTTGTATGAGCTCATGGGAGTATTTGGGCGAATGTCTTGTTGGTGTGCTTTGACTGAATATTGAAGGTAATTCATGGAATGAGGATCCTCTGAATCCTTCAGTGGTGGAGTCTACAGAAAGATGGGAGATAATCAGTTAATACAGCGTGCAATTTGTTGAAGTGACAGCCAGCTCAAAGAAACTTCCTCTGATCATTATGATCATTTTCTATGCACTTTGCATAAAACGTTATTGCCTGAAAATAATCTCGTAAATAGCTAGAATGAGCGATTTTAAGATGGGCAGCCCCCTCCAAGTATATTTAGCATTACGCTAACCAACATGAGAGAGTGAAACCTGCTGCTGTGAGATGAAGTCTAGTTAATTAATTTACAGTGAAATTAATTGGCCTTTCAGCTGAAGAAATCCCATCAGGACCCATGGATGTCCATGTACCTCAGTTTGAGAACCGTGGCCCTGCAGTAAGTCTACAGAGGAATTTAGCAGTCCTCCATTCTACTCTGATAAAGGTCCCAGACTGGAAAGGCAGTGATTAAAAATTTCTGAGCCAGATGGTTGTGAATGTTTTACCCCTCTACTGGCAAAGATTAGTTTTTGACTTGATTTATTATCATGGGAGCACACACATTAAGTGTGCATTGATAATGCTACATAGAGAACAGATTCATTTATTCGGCTGCTACCTTTAATGGCAAATTACTGACACCAATTGGTGATATGTGGAATTGCATAGAACAGCTATTCCTGTCGGATCTTTACTCTTTGAGGTGAAAAGCAGATTTTCCAAGGCATTACCATCATAAAATCACAATACAGTTCTATTTGTGAATCCGTAAAATATGTTTAGCTTTTATTGTGGCATGTATACCTCTTTTTA
Organism: Brotula barbata; assembly: GCA_900303265.1. NCBI lineage: Eukaryota > Metazoa > Chordata > Actinopteri > Ophidiiformes > Ophidiidae > Brotula > Brotula barbata. The sequence goes on along the minus strand of OMNV01000233.1, from coordinate 46,104 downwards.
ATGCTGAAAAAAAAAGCAGATGGATCCATAAATGTCCATACAATGGCCTACGTACATACACAAAGTGATCACCACATAGGTGAAGAATGCTTCAACTTGAATTTAAAAAATGTTATTGACCTGATTCAGCCCCGAATGCCCTGAAAATCATCAAATTTTCCAAAATTTCTGGAGTATCACATCAGGGATTCTTTTTATCCCATCCCATTTTATGTGTTCTGCTCTTCTGAAGGCAGAAATTATCAAATTGGCTGATTTCAATTTCAATCACTGAAGCCAGAGAAACAATGCAATCTCTTCAACAATGCATTGATGGGGATCCAGTCTCCCCCCACATCCCGACCCCGAACAGTGAGTATAGAGAGAGGCTGGATGCATGAAAGGCTAAGTAAAATAAGCAAAAAAAAAAAAGGCTACACACACAAGCTTGGGCGGTGTGCTTTTGATCGACAGAGCCACATTCATTATTCAGACACTGATCGCTGCTTAAAATTAAAACACATTATATATTATGATTGAAAAAGTGAAAGTGCATTGAAAGATATCGGATGAACTCACTGGAGTGTGTGTGTGTGTGTGTGTGCTCTTCTTTTATCCATTGACACATTCATGACTCATTATCGACAAGTGTATGCATTTCTTTTCAAAGCACACATTAATAGCAGCTCTGGATTACTTCAATCACAGCATTAACAAACTAACCAAAAATATGACTGCGGCCATATATGTGTAGACATACGTTAAGAGGATTCTCTGTAAGCACTTGATTAATGCTGACAGTATCGTGTCTGCTTCTCTCTCCACCATTATTTTTCTGCCGTCCATTGTTCAGGAACAGCCTGAATGTAAACTCTTCTTTAATATTACTCTCCGCTCTCTGTGGAGTCATTCTTTCTAAAAACAGCCAACCACAGCGCTAACAAGCCTTTAAAAGAGCATTATGAATTATAATTTGAAAACATTATGTGCTAATTTCTCCTGGGGTATGGCTACTAGCCTGATTCTGCTGGGCACTGTGTGAGGCCTTGTTTCATAGCCGTACTTTACACACACGCGGTCACGTAAAGTGAAAGGAAAACAAACAAAAACAAAAAAATGTCCCTGATGTGGGATCATTAAACTTCATCTCATCTCATAACATTCCGTATTGTGCATCTGCAGCCTATATTTTCATGCTGTGGTGAGTGGGAGCCCAGCAGACCATGCAGGCGTGTCAGAATTATTCCAGTCATTTGAAGTTTGAAGCATTATTCCGGCAAGGAGCCACAGCCAGGCAGTATTAAACTCAGTCCTAAATCCCTGAAGCCTCCCTGCCCTGTAGGACATCACTCCATGAATATGACACACACACACGGACGAATACTATTCACCACACACACCTAATGACTGAGCACATTCACATGTATACAGGTACGCACTCATGCACGTATAAGCTTACATTACACACCCATGCTCTTGAACTCAATCAAAGACACACACTTAAATGCTCACATAAAGTGAGTTCCACCATAACAAAGCAATCCCCATCACAGCAAGTTCCCAACAGCTCACCGATGGAGAGGGATGTATATATTTATCGCCTTCGGAATGGATCCGTCAGGAAGAAACAACACACCCATCGTAGAGCTAGTAAAGCACACTCGCTTCAAACTGGGTCATTTTCACCTCCAACTCTGTTTGGTGGACAATTTTGCCCCAAATAGTGATTTTGGACTCCTGAGACCTTTTCATATTGAGAGGTAGCGAGGTGCTGCCTCTGTTCATTTGAGAGGCTGGCATTCGCTTTATCGTACATGGACACGGGCCCTAAGCCTCCTTGACAGAAAAATATATCAAATATAAGTCAAGAAGCCCAGATCTCTTCACAAGATGTAAAAAGACTTTAATCTGTTCTGACTCTCTTTGTCCTTGCTTTAGGTTTTCTCCGATGGCAGCCTGAAGGGGGAGATCAAATTCATAGTAAAGTGGGTAATCAGGACAGTCGAGACCTGAATGAGCTCTGTTGGCCGGATCACCTTCTCAGTCACTTTGGCAAGTTTTGACCAGCCTGTCACATTGTCTATATTTGTGAAAGTACTCTTGAGCAAGACACTGAAGCTCTTAGCAGCTGCTTATGAAGGTGTTCACGCCGAACTCTGTTCGTTTAGACTTTTGTTTACTTTTGCTTTGAGCTGTAATCCAAGCGCATCGATGGTTGTAGCCTGCAGGAAGCATTTAAATGATGTTTGTCTGCCATGCTGCCAGTGGGATTAGACTTCACACAACATCCTCATATGTCACTAAAAGTCGACAGCGCTGACACACCGTGGGACAGCCTGCACTGTTTTCAGAGGTACATCAAATCAGAGACAATTGATGAAAAACTCTACACGCAGATGCACATGAAAACAAACAAATGTGAAGTGAATGACTTATAGAACAAAAACGACAGGGAAAATTTGTGTTGAATTGAGAAAATTTAAAAAAATTAAAACAAGAAATGTCAGATTCAGTTACCATTGTTCTATCTGCCTTGAAACCTTTTTTTTTGTGAAAAATCACATTGTTGATTTGTCCTGTTTCATGCTTGGCTGTCTTACATCAAGCATCCAGAAATGAATCATGTCCTAAACCGTTTTGTCAGAATGGCTCAATGCTTCATTACACCATCGTTTGTTGCGACGTGCATATTGTTTTACTTTTAGTATTGCTTCTGTATTCCTCCTGTCATGAGTAACGCACACTGTCCGTCATGTCTGAGACGCAGTGTGTGTACTCTATTTGCTCATGATGCAATATTGGACAGCACAGAACACAGTGAAGTTGATTTAATTTGAGTTTTTATACTGCCGGTCTGAGCCATGCATGCTGCAAAGGGGTCTTTGCTGTTAACTTGGGAGCACAAAAGTGCCATCAGATCCAATTTGACCAATTCTGCCACTGTCTGGAGAGGCAGCATTGTCTTCCTGAAGTTTGAGCTTTCGAGAGAAGCCACAGTTTGTAATTCCAATTCCTAAAAGTCGCATGTATGAATTAATTAAGTCAGAACAGCATCTTCATCCTTTTCATGACTGTAAATACCTCAGCTTTGATCACAATCAACCTCTACCAACAGGAAACTCTCTGAATATGGCAAATATCCCTCTGCATGGCCTCCTGACAAATCAAATACTGACATTAGAAGAATAATAGAACTTATTTCACACACGGGGTTCCGACCGACCATGGGAGTTCCGTACACGCCAACATGAATCACATTGACTGGGAAAACCTTTTATGCTGGGAGCTGCAGGTTGAACTGTGCTTTTCCAGTTCCCTCTTCCACCGCGAGCGCTGCGATGAAAGGAACAAGGCGCCCAGCTAAAAGTGATAAAACGGGATAAAAAGCTCAATTCTCCCACTGCTGCTCTTCTCGTGCCATTTGGTGCATGCACGTTTTGATCCAAAGCCTTCTAACATCACTGTGATTGCACACACTTGTTGCATTCACTGAATTCCCTGCACTCATGGATTCGGCATTATTCATTTCCTTGTCAGCTTAAACCTCTAAAAACTACAGCTGTGAGATGTGCCACGATAAGAGCACGGGCCCGGCGCTGTTCAGAGGACCGACGCAGACAATTTTATACATTAAATTCACTTTATTGGTCTTGGGGAGCACTATTGAGCACGTGAAAACAACTGTATAAAGGCTTTTGTGGCTGAAGGGGGAGCCGCTTAAATTCTGATAAACAGCCACCATGAAATCATGGGGCTCTGTTTGTAACTCCTGCTGCACCTACCAGTACACTCCTTTACAGACGGCATAAAGTTACAATATTCTAACCAAAATAGGCTGTAGAGTTCAGCTTTCAGATGGCTCAGTGGCTTCAGAGACTAGTGAGAGAGTCCATCTGTGCTGGACGGTCAACCTGTTCCTTCACCTGGGCTGCGTGGTGAAGGATCAAAATCAAACAAACTCAGTCATTGTAATTGTATTTCAGAGATATGTGGTTGGTATAACCTCTTAAACCCTGTGGTAAAGTTTTTCTACAAGTATGAGGTTGAAATCTGATTAAAATGATGTCCAATACATCCAGAATACAGAGAATTTTCAGGAAATACATAAAATGCTATAGCTCAACAAATTTAATGGATTTTTTTTCTCCAAAATATTTGAGTGAAAAGGGCCATTAAATGTATAAGTCCTTTAAATAGCCCTGACCTCTTTGACTTAGTGTAGTCAATCAGCCAATTCATTTACTACCGTTTAAGGCGTTTAGGCGTATTTCAAACGTCTGCTCAGCACGTCCCCATCCTTTATTTAACGAACAGTTTTCCTACAATAACCTGTATATTTGCATTAAAAGCTCTGTGTTCTAAAGCAAAGCAATGCTTATTTCCTGTTGCTCCTGCTGTGAGCTCTAATTTCAGTTTGACTTATCGAGACTGACACAGAAGAAGCTTCCTTTCTTCTTGGAGACAAAGAGCGTTCTTTCCTGTTTAGACGAGCTACTGCACAGTTTGCTGCAACAGATAATGCGCAGGGCTTCAGTGTGGTGATTGGCCCGTCTGGCACTGGGACATCTGATGAGTTCCAAACCTAATTCTGTGAGCGGCGAAGAGATACTGCTGCCTTTGAAACGTAGCTCATGATGTTTGTTATGGACTGAAGGATGACGGGTTAGTCTTTATGAACGTCTGATATGCTGTTGAGTTAATACAGCCCCCATCCTAGATTTCCTGTACTTCCACCCCACCATTCTTTTGTGTCACCAATCACATTATAAGTCTGTCCGTTTCTCTATGCCGTAGGGTTTTGTCTTTGGCTGCCCTATAACAAAAACAAAACAACAGTAAAAAAAAAAACTTGCACTTTCTCCCCCTTTTTGCCCTGTCAAATCATTTCCATAAGGCGTTTTACCAAGTCCCCAGGTTCCAGTCAAACAGAACCACTAAAGTGTGAGATGAGGATTAGAATATAATCTGAAACTCCTTGCAATTTCTGTGCTGTGCTATCATTTCCAGCGACACAGGAAAGGCTTTTTTTTTTGTTGGTGGCAGGCCAAATCCATTGTGTTTCCATTTTTAAACCTCTGCTGCTGCCCTTATCCAATTCAGGGTTTATGATTGTAATACTAAAACAGAGCGAGTTGTCAAAGCAGAAACAGCGATGATGAATGCCCCGCTGCTCCGTCTGCTTGTTTGTTTTGGGGTAGCGTGGGGGGGCAGAATTGAATTTTATGCTTACTTGTTGAGGTGCATTTTCTTGACCGCGGCCACTCTGCTGTACTGTAGCAGGCAGCATTGATTAAATGGAATGGTTCTGTTATCAGGATAAGAAAAAGAGAGAAACACGAGCACGATAGCAGGCAAGAGAAATAATGAGTTCTTTCATCTTGGCAGTGAGGGTGTCTGTGTCTTCCAGACTTCCCGGAAAGATGTACACAGCTTAAGGAAACGTTTAATTAGAAAATGTCAACCTTGCGTCTGCCTGCTATGCTCGTAGAATAATAACATTTTTGATGTGAATATGACAGCACATTTCCTTCCAGCCTCTCTCAGACCTGCTCAAAGACACGCAATCAATTGATTTTGAAGAGGGACGGAAAATAATTAGACGTCGCCGATATTGCCGCAGCTCTGAAGAAGACAAGAGGCTGTTGATGATTCTCTGCCGCTGAACGTGTGGTGTTTAATATTAGAATAACAGATGGGGTGGCAGTCCGGTCCTGGGTTATGGTACAGGACTTCTCGCTGTCCATATGTGTGTGTAGGAGAGTCAGATGGCTCGTATGAAAATTGTACAAAATAAATAAAAGAACTTTGCCAGGGGAAATTAGAAACTATTAGCCATAATTACTCACACAAAAGTAATTTAAAGGATTATTTAATTCATACATGGCTTCCAGTTGTGAGCACACTGGTGATCCCAATGTCCCTTGTTTGTTTTGGATGCAATTTCTTTTGTCGCTCTCCACTTTCCTATAATCAATAGATTCATAAAAGTCCACAAAATAACTGGAGAGTCTAAATATCCATAAAACATTTCATACCACCCCTGCAGCATCATCCACTCTCCATCTGTGTGCTGTAAACAATCACTTTGCACTTTTGTATGTGTGTATATCTATATACTGTATATATATATATATACTGTATATATATTATATTATATTGCTATATTGGTTGGTTATATTTTATATTACATTGTGTTATATTGTGTTATATTCTATATATTCTTCTATATATTCTATGCTTCTTTTATCATTATTTGTTTTTGTTGTTACCAGCTACTTGAATTTCCTTTGGGATTTGTAAAGTATCTGCCTATCTTTCTATATTGCTAAATAGCCTATTTCATAATATGACTTAGAGCTTCCAACATATGAATCCATATATTGGTTGTAGGAGCTTTATGGACATGGTTTACATCATTTAAAGATTTGTTTCAAAGATAAGACTGCTTTCGATATACTTTCCTGTAGAACCCCACACGCTCTACTTATAAAGCAAACCAAAGTGTTTGGTTTAACTGTACAAGGAGCCAAGAGTGGCTCAATTTATAAATGAACAGATATACAAGAAAATATATGGAAGACATATAAGAAAGTGGACTTTGCATATGTTAAAATGCCTTCACGGTGAAGTTTTCAGAACAACAAAAACAGATTGGCAACAACAGAAAGACATCAAAAAGAATGAAAACAACTCCAGCGTGAGAGGATGAGTTTGAGAAAACTTCTCTGTGCTGATCACAGTTACCTCCTGCCTGAGTGGCTTCACCTGCAGATATTTCACAACGTTTACATAAAAGTGCATCGCAAGGAACGCATGCAAATTAGCAGCCCTTCTGTTTGGACAGAAGTGGAGTGGAGGGAAGACAGAAGCATTTCCATAAAATGATATGAAATCATCTGTCAGCTCAAGAGCCGTCTTGAAACACTTTTCAAGACAGCTATTCACTACATGAGAATTATCTGCTAAAGTTGGATCACAGCTTAAATGAAAGTAACGCAAACTACACAGAGCCTGCAGTGAAGCAACATCACACAAGCTCATGATTTATCAATCAAGCACATACGCCACAGTGTCAGTAATCTGTTTGATGGATTACATGTATGCTGAATGGAAGACTATCTCATATTGGTTAAAAAACTGAGACATTAAACTCCCATTGTGTGTCCAGCCTACAAATCTGGGAGGTCGCATCGAATTACCAGGACCTCCCCGACTGTCCACTTCTGCACCTCAGTTGTTGTTGTTGTTGTTGTTGTTGTTAACAGAACCAGCGGCTGTCAAAGATCAATATTTTGGACTGTTAAACATAGTGTCTGTTTTTGTTGCTTCCTGTGCTGCGATGCTGCCAACTGTGGCTCCCACATGATGGCTACATCACAGCAGCCCTGTTGAAGGCGGAGACCAGCACGTGTGGTTCCAGCTCGGCCTTGAGTGTAGCAGCCGCCACATTGTACAACTTGGTACGATTCAGCCCCATAGAGGAAAAGGGCCATTTGACTTTCAGATCCACAAGGGCTTTAAAATGGTCACAGGAGAACAGGCAGCTTCCCTCATCTGCCTTGTTAATCCTTGCTAAAACACACATAGATCACATTTAATGAGACTCAGTGCTGCTCTCATTGAATCTCCTTGTCATCCATTTAGCCACCATGACTCCCTAAGGACCTGTCCCTGTCAGAGGCCCTCCTGCAATTTGCTTTAGCCCACCGTAATCCAGCCTCTAACTAGTTAAGGGCTTTTCAGGAACCTTTAGGGGGGTTCTGAGGGCAGCAACAGGGGAGATTCACCTGGCTCCTGTAAGAATTTCTTCATTTAGGATTCATCAGCCTGACAGAACCTCTGCATTTTTCCATTAAATTTAAAGGAAGTGCCTCAGTGCCACATTTTAGGAAGCATGAATGTTTGCTGTCTAACCACAGTCAGATGGGAAAATCAATATCAATTGCACTGCTCTGCAGCAGACCATTGATGGCCCCTGTGTGTGCCTCTCGTGTATTGTTTTTACATTATTGTCTGTTGAATTGATTACACAGAAGATTTAAAATGCCGTTTCAGACAGAGCAGTACTGACCAATTTGACAACACCTGATATCACTGTTTTAAAGCCATTTCTAGAGTCTTCAATTCCCATCAGTCGAGCTGTAAAGAAAAGCATTCATTCTGCCGCACACAGTAGATTTAGATCCAATTTCACAAGATGCAACTCCATAAAACAAATACATTTTCTATGGCCAGCACATTTATTCATTAGAGTTGTGGACTACCGTGAATGTTGTCAGACTCCTGGCTGGGCCACAAAATCAAGCACACAAAGACAGAATCTGGCTGAAAAATAAAAGTCCAAGTTTATGGGAAAGAGAATGCTAAACGGGGATAAAATAATCTGAAACGGGAGCAGGCAGTGTGTTACAACTGACCACACACAAATGAAATCACAGCCAATGAAGAGAGAGCTGTAAGGTTACACTTCCTGATACATGCTGCAGTGAAAACTGTAAAATAAAACAATGAAAATATATTGCATAGCAGGTAGCAGTTACCAGGGCACCATGATGCCATGATGAAGTTAACTATCTTTGTTCAACAGTCACGTAGTTGTCAACTCATCATATTCAAATATAAATAGCTGCCAACAATCAAGTAGACATAGAAGCTAAACAAATGCATCAGAGGCAACACCGGATGTGGGACGGGAAGGCAGTCCACAGGGTAAGCATGTCCAAGGTTTGAAGCACACAGCAGAGAAAGTAGAGAATAATCTGACAATATAGGCAAAGGTTCTACAGGGGAGTTCAGATAGTGGGTATAGGTAAGAGATACGGAGAGCAGTAAGGGACAAACATAGCAGTATGAACTGATAAGTCGGCTGGGCTGAATGGAATGTGACCTGTATTTATGGGAGTGAAGATTACCAGAGCTGGCAACCAAATTGGCTCCAGGTGTGTGATGTAGAGACAGAACAATGTTCAACAATTGCACGGCAAAGTTCAACCAACCAGACCAGTGATTATTCAAACTAAAAAAACAATGGGAGAAAAACTAGGAGATGTAAGCCAAACAGACAAAACAATGGAGCAATTTGTATTGCATCTGTTGTTTCCACACTCAGACAGGGATACCAGGTTTGTAAACTGGCATATAGCTTACCCTTGTATTTAAAATGTGAAGTTAGCTAAAGTCAAAGTGAAGAGATTGATTCAAGCTCAGCCTCAAGTGTGCAGGCAGCAAGGTGGGCAAAGCACAAATCACTGAAGGTGCTCTTCAGGATCTTTGATGACCCTGCACTGAACCCTTACTCTTTAACGCATAATGTAGCCAAACACAGCCTGATCCACTGGCCACTAAAACCAAGTTAAACATGGAGACGCTGTGAGCTAATTTACTGCCTCTATAAAAGCCAGAGAGTGCAAACAGGAAGAAGAGGCAGAAGATGGAGGACTGGGTGAGAGATGGAGCAGCTGCAGGCTCGCCTTTCTGAGAGGCTGTAGTTTGTTATCAGAAGGGGCCAGAGCATCAAACAAATCAGAGCACCAAGATTTAGCAGAACAATAAATTCAGCCCCCCCTAACCACACCCATACTCACACACACATGCGGTGAGAGAAACATACTGTCACGCATACACAAAGAAGAAGAGATGCTCTACTAAATGGTGCTACTTCCATATGAACGCAGTACACTAACACACACAATAATTTCACACGTCTTCATTATGTGTTAGCCACAAACACACACAGGAATACACACATACAAAGGCAGTCAAACAACGGGCAAACATCCGCACACAAACAGCATCACTCCCTCCTTCATACAGATAATTCCCCACCTATCCACTCTGCCTCGACCAATTCTGTGGGTAAAAACCCCCAGAAGTCCCTGTTCAGTAGCAGATGGCATGTATGCCTGACGACCAAGTTCAGCTGAGGTTACTGGACGAGTCCCCTTCTCTTTGTGCTGTTGTGTCCTTAACTTCAGGGTCACAGTAAACGGATCAAACTCTCCGTACAGAGGAAAAAGAGCAGCAGCAGGTCAAACTCACAGTGGAGCAACGTTCGTTATGTAGCCAGAAGCTTTCTGACTCATCCCTAGTGCTGCCAGGAGGACAAACGATTCATCAATGCACTGATCACTATGCAGCGATGAATCAAAGTGCCCTTAAACAACACAGTGAACCACACATTGCACAACAGTCACCAGTGCACACAGGAAAGTTATCTAATTCAATGAAACATAATAACACCAAATCTGCTTATTTATGTATTTATTTATATTTTTGCAAGACCTGGTGATATTCTTCTTGGATCCATCTGTCCAATTAGCCAGTTGCAAGATTTACATCAGAAATTTGTCAATCTAAATCCATACACACACCACAGCAGAAATGGTTTGATTCCAACCTTTGCTGCATGTCAACTCTCTGCCTTATCCTTCCTGTCTCTCTACGCTGCCTATCATAATAAAGCAGAAATGGTAAAAAAAAGAATTAAAGACAGGCAAATTGAATCCATTTGTTGATTTAATCTTTATCTGAGTCATTTTTGTCCCATTAATTGTTGAATGTTGGCCATAAAAATCAAACACAGTGATGTATGCCCATCAACGGTGACATTTACTCGTTTGTCGCTTGTTTGTTCTCATCAAACACAAAAGGGATTGAATTTAACATGACATGAAACAGAGAAAAGTTGCAAATTGTGATTTTGGAGAGGCGGAATCATCTCCTGGATTGACAGTTTGATGAATCATTTAATTGTTGCCACTGTAGACCAAACTCCTGTCTGGATCGACAAGCTGAATTTGTCAAATCGCACAGACTGAGGTGTTAAAGCAGCCAAAATATGTCAGGTGCGTCCCATCCAGAAAGATGAAATAGAGTGTCTCGCTGCGATGAATCCTCCCCCACACACCAAGTGTCTGACTTATCGTGACAGTTTGTCACAGCTCATAACCGTTTTCAGTGCGGAGGAACACTTACAAGTCAAACACAAGCTGTAAGTAAAAACACTGTAGTGATTGGTGAGCTAATGATGTGACTTTTGACAACCCCACACACACACACACACACACACACACACACACACACACACACACACCCACACACAGACCTTCTGTTACTAACAGAGAGATGTCAAAAACTGGCTTGTGTCTTTCCATTACATTAAGTGTCTCAATTTGTGTTATTTCTGACAGTGAGCCAATCTTATTAACCAATAAACACAAAATAGAATAGAATAGAATAGAATAGAGGTTTATGAGCTTTCTGTCTCAATCACAAAGAGAACTGTGAGTCCTGTTTTACTCCTTGTACCTGCACTCTTCAACCCCACCCAAGACAAATGGTTTAGAAAGTGTTGAATCACAGATGGACAACAAATGTATCCTGGATCTCCACAGCTGCACTGTTAATCCATCTTATATTTTAGAGTCACTCCGGAGAGATATACCTGCCTTTGTTAGTTAGTTACTATTTAAAACCTCCATTAAAATCCCACGGTAATGAAAAGACTTTAGGTGTTTGAAGAATGAAAGCAAAGGACTTAAAGACTTCCCTGGACTGGTAGACGGACTGCATTTCCAAAGCTTACAATGTTTGCCTCACATTCACCCATTCATACACACATTCACACACCGACAGCTGAGGTAACCATGAAAGGTTGGTATTAGAGTCTTGCTCAGGGACTTTAGACATGGAGGAGCTGGGGATCGAATTGGCAACCCTTCGATCACTGGGCGATCACCTTTTACCTCTAAGCCACGGCGCCCCTCCCCTCCCTCTTTTTCATTATGATTTGTGAGCTGATCTGCTTACTGCTGATGCTGAACCACGTCACATGCTTCAAACAGAATCTTACATAATGTATTCACGTCAGTCATTCCTAAAGAAAAACATCTCAATCTCGCTGAAACCAGGCCGACAGAAGCAAATACTAAGAGGCCCTTGTAAAGACATGCGTTTAGCCTAAAGTGCTGTGCTGCAGTACATGAAGAACGCTTATCAGCTGAATTCTGTTTATATTTGCAATGTGAGCCATGGACGCAGAGACAGTAGTCACACACCGAACATCGTCTCACCCAAGGCCGCATCTCATTAGCATGGCAGACGCCTCCTTTTAGATACAGAGAGGGAGCCAGCATAAACCACTTCACAGAGAGCAAACCTCTCACTACTACTTTGCCACAGTAGCCGCGTTACCTGCTGCCAAGAAGTCTTTCAAAGGAATTTTTGCTGCTCCACTGAGGCACGGGAGGAAAACTTCCCTGTGGGTTCCGCCACTTTTCATGCTGAAGGATGTCTCCTTTACAGAGGAGTGATACTGCAAAAAGTCCTGACAAGAAGACATTTGATCTTCAATTCGCTCTTAGAATACATATTTCTGAGCAAATATTCTTAACTCAGCATTTCAAATAGTCAAATAATAACCTACACATGGCCTTGATTTTGCAGTCCTGTGTGTATATAAAGTGCTTTGGGTTAGTAATAATAATTATTATAATTATTATAATTCATTCTTCTTAGTCTTATTGTTATTCCAACATCAGCATTCACTTACAGTAGAAATCCGAGTCTGGCATGTGAAGGATTTTCACAATCCAAATGTTGAAATTCAATACGTTTCACGGTTCGATATCTCTTACATACCAACCAGTGATGGAGAGTATGCTATTCCTCTTCTCCATGATTCACTTTTCTGACCTGCGCCCATTTTAACCACTTACAGCATTCATCCTGGAAGCTGAGCATCATTTTAAAACTCAGCAAGGAGTCCATAATATTCTACGTTTCATATTCCTGCCGCATTCTTTAGGCTGTAAAATCATGGCTCACACACCAAGAAACCACAGGATGACAACGGACTCACACAGAGTCTATGTTGTTAGTGCTGTGGTTCACAACACACACCGTGGAGTGTAGAGCCAAGGAAGTATGAACAGGGTTCCATTTCAAGAAGGACATGACAGCGGGACACGTGGATGGAGGAGCTGTCGTGTTTGAAACATGCTGCTGAATTCATTGATAAACTAATGATCAGTTTTCTTGTATTTACAAAGCCACAACCCAAGAGCTTTGGAGGGATTTGCCAGTTGTAATTAGTTTACAGAAAAGGAAGGAAAATGAAAATGTAAAGGTGTAGCTTTGTTGAAAATGTTGAACAGATATAGTGAATAATCCAAACAAAATGATTAAAAGATAAAACTGTAAAACATTTGTGTCATGTTTCAATTTCAATTGCAAAATTTCAATGTGAAGGTATTTAAATTTTCACAATACTATCAAAATACTTACATTTTATTTATAAAATTAATGGATTTCTTTCTAGCATAATGCCAAATTGCTGAGTTTTGGCGGGGCTTTGCTATTTTTTAAATACTGGTTTTCAATGTCATGATGATCAAGAGCACTTCAGTGCACTTTTTTTAGTTGAATAACTGAAATAGGGTTGCTAACTTTAGCAGTATGACCTTGTAGTCGATTCGCTGCAGAGGAAAAATGATTTACTGGCTGATTCACGCACCAACATGCCAAGAACACGAGTACCACCGCCTATTTTTTTCCAACTTCCAGCACTGGTATGAACAGATGTAATCGTACATGTGCTCAGGATGTGCATGGGTGTGTGTTGGAGTGTGTACATGTCTGACTCATTCCAAAGCCTAACATGATCAAAGCAGAGAGATACGGAGACAGACAGGCTGGTGGAAGCGGTCCAGTCCTCATATTAAAAGCTGAATCTGTCAGGCAGACAAATTATTCATACTCTGGACTACGACTGATACATGTGAACTACAGAAGGGTCAATGTGGTCGAACACGCTGATGACGTCTGTGTGCAGCACTAAAAGAACCTGCTCGGCCATATTTTCCAACAGACGGCGTGTGTAGTGCACATCTGGCCAAGGCTCCACCTTGTTCGTGCTAGTATGTTATGTTTTTTCACGTGGGCAGCAGGCTGCCAACAGGTGGAAAGTCAGAAAAACCAAGTAACCAAAACTTTCACTGAGAAGGGGATATATTATCTGTGTGCAGGCAAGGCAGGCAAGTGCATGGTGCCCACGTACCTGAGATCCTAATGTGGCTTGTATTTAGCTTCTCTCGTGGTGAGGAATGCCAAAAAGCTGCTGTCTGGTGTACCGCTCGAAATACAGAACTCAAGCTTGTAGAGATCCCAAACCCCTTCAGACATCTTGTTGTTTGCATCCAACGGGTTTTGAAGACCAGAGTGGACGTTCTGTTTAAAAAGTCAGAGAGTATTGGATCAGCGTGGACTCAGCTAACATGTATACCATACTACAAGTCTGTGTTTAGTACCTGCCTTGAACGAAGATGATGAAGTGTCTTGGCATCTCAATTATGGCAGCTGAGTTGAGACGATGTTAATAATACTTCTGCTCAAACACGTGCAGTTGTAATCAATTTGTTGCTAGGACAGTAAATGTAGCTGGTTAATAATATGCAACCATTGTGGTGCATCAGCAACAATGCAAGAATGCTGCGGTGGTAACTTCAATAGTACTTATTGTACAACTGGTAGGGGTGCTACCAGGCTGCTATTAATTCCGTTAGCATGCTAACGCTAGCGCTAGCACGCGGCTAACGGTTCTATTCATAAACAAAATAACATCAAACAAAAATATTTACTAACCAGCTTTACTTACGTGTTTGTTAACATACACATGCATGAATGCCATTTCAATGGCAAGTTAGTCACAAAATATCACTCACACATTCTCCTCTCTCCTCCACTCACTACTACAAACTACAACTAAACAAAATGGCCGCCAGCCCGTACAGCTGCTCTCACTGAGAAATAATAGTAATATACTGATTAAGTCCCTCATCACACATGTATTGAGAAAAACAGCTGGTTTCGGTTACAGTGACTCATTGTTACCAAATGTTCATGTTTAGGACTTGTTTAACAGTTTGTCAGGTTGTATGATCTATTAATGCCTATGTTTGGCTGGTTTCAGTGTGTAAATGAGCGAACGGCCAGCTGTCATGCAAGGTGCTGTCCAGCTCAGTGGGACCGGGGACGAGTTCAGATCAAGGACATTTCAACAGGAGGTATATGAGATGGAGGAGGAGATGGGAAATAAACACATGACCCACTGGATGGGTGACTTAAAAAATGTTTGCTCATACAATAACTAGTGTCTTTTTGACCATTTCCTTATATTTACAGATAAATTGATGTAAACAACAACACAATATTCCATGCGTTATATGTACATGTACAATAATAGGAATGCTAGATATTATTAGTAAATGTAATAATTTAAATTTAATGTTGAATCAAAATGTAAATGGTGCATTAAATATTTATACAAATTCAAAGGGGTGTTAAAAGTCCACGCCCCTCCTTATCTTTCAAAAGATCTTCCGCCAGATACATTTTATTTTGTAGCGATCACTGATGATCCCTTGGAGATCGTTAGACTAACCATCACATTCTATGCTCTTGTGTCCCCATTGCATGAGGTCAAAGTGCTGACCATAGCATCACCAGCCTGCCCCCAGACAGACACGGGTGTTGTTAAAAACGTGTGTGTTGCTGTGTCGCGACCTAGATGACTCATCTATAATGTGTGTGTTTTAATCCTGCTTAACTGTGCCCGATAGATTTCCTCATTCACTTCCTGCATGTCTGCGTGTTGTTGATTGCAATTATGTATGATGTTGTTTGTCTTGCTACCGAGCCCAATTACCCATCCGAGACCACGAAGGCTTGAACTCCAAACTGGACTGCAGAGAGAGAGAGAGAGAGAGAGAGAGAGAGAGAGTGGTAATCTCCGTGTTTATCTGCTTGAAAACACAGACTAATCTGTTTAATAACACCTTGGAGTGAGACATTGTGGCAAAGCTCTTCATTGTATTTTGGGGGCAATTTGTGGAAGCAGGTTTGGCGAGTTTCCATAATACTTGTGCATTTGAGGTGAGAGCTTTTTAGTTGATTGAAAAGCACAGCAAAACTGTCATTATCTGTCCTTCAATTTTCCATGCGCTTGAAGAGAGCACGCGTGTGTCGTGCGCTCGGCCTATCTTTCTGGTGCTGATGATCGGTAATCGGAAGGTTTGGTTTATATTTGCTGAATGCAAAAATGCACTTTGATGTCTTGCACCGAGGCTGACTCAGCGTACATGGAATAAAAGTAGGAGACGGCTCCGTTACAGCAGGTTCAATGACTGAACTCCCTGCAGAGGATTTGAGAGAGAGAGAGAGGGGATTTCAAGCTAATCTCTCCCCAACAGGGTACAGTATGAATGAGAGCAACGGAACGATACTGCTGCATCTCGCTAGAGTGACGCCGCTGTCAAAGCGCTTAAACTGATCAAACTGGAAAATTGGTATTTAAGGCGAGCAGTTTTGATCAGGTGCTAAAGGCCTGATACCCAGATTGATGGAAACAGAACTCCATTACAACTGGAAGCGATTGGGACAAATCTCCCGCATATCCCTGCTGAATCACATCAATACTGCTTCGGTCATGTAAAAAGAATACAACTCTTAGACTAGTTAGGAAGGAAAATGTTTGTCATGAGCTCTCTGAGTGGATTCCAAGACATCAAATGTCACTGTTGTAAATGTAAAACCTGTACAACTGCCATGGTGTAGAAAAATAGGAGAAGCACTCCGTCCCTAAAGAAGACTCCGGTAATGACGTTTCACATTCAAATGAAAAAGTTTTCTCCTCTTAACAAAGTTTCCTTACTAGAACAAGAACATTTTTTCTGTTATACTTCAACATTTGCGTTCTATAAAGCGAGATGATCAGCAGGATAACTGCCCTTAAGTCTCTTTTAGGGGGGACTAATGGAAATCGGGACTCTTTATATGACATTTTCTCTCATTCCTCTCTCTGAAGTCCACCCTGACATACTCTGATTATTTTTGGTTCAGATGTTAACACTGGCTCAACTCTGACTCATTAGAACCAGAAAACAATTTGGTTTTAATGAGGAAACATGCTCTTCATAACAAAAAAAGCTGCTCGGATTATTTTTGTATAACACAGCATTAAGTAATAAATCTCTACAACTGTACAATTAACATGCAGTCAGTACTGAAGTTATTCGTCCATAATCACAGTTTAGACAGAATTAATTGGCTTGCTCCAATTATGACACTTGCATTTGTCTGAATAAATTGATATGCTACGGCGTAATGTAATCTAAATCTCATTGTGTGTGTATACATGATGTTTGAAAAAAGTGATTAATTGCTTTAATCAAGAATCATTAATTTTAATAGTTTTAATGTGTATGTAAATGTACTGTGCAAGGGAGGCAAAGCTTTTAATGACTGAAATGCTTTAAACTGTTGATGTATTATTATACTAATTAAAACTTTAATACACAATAGATCCATTAAGATATTTCTTACCTTATTATGAAGTGGTTTCAGCAAAGACACAAAATTTGGATTTCTGGCCCATAATCACCACCTTATGTATGCATGAAGTCATTTGGTGTTTCAGTATTGTCTCAACATGTGGAAATTCTCACTCACCGAATTCAAGATTGATAAGAATTATGAGGACCATCTGAAAGACAAAATGAAACAAAATCAGAAGAGTAACAAAACTGTCTGTCTCTCTCTCTCTCTCTCTCTCTCTCTTTCTGTACATCTGTTTCTAAGCATATCCTGGAACAAACACTGAAAATGAGTTTACGCTCCAAATGTCATATTTGTGGCATTAGACTTTCTGCTGAACTTTCTATATTTATGCAACGGCCCCAATTAAAGCAGAAGTTTGACATCCCGTCTTCATTTCTGGACATACAAAGTGTTCGATGCCGCCCCAGACACTGGCCCTGCCAAGTCAGAACAGAAAAACACATCGGCCAAGTCACTCGTGTTGTTACCAGCACATCTAAAAACATTGAGGGGGTGGAGAAACACTTTACAGAAACTGAGAAACACATCCTAGCAGAAAGCAGCAGTTTGGTGAGTCTGATGATGTTTGGTGTTGGCTGGTGTTAAATGAAGTATGTGCTCATCTTTTGGGCTCTTAGGCAAACATTCTGCTGGGTTTTGAGTCAGTTGCTGAATCTCTACCTTTGGCCTTTTTGCTTATTCCTTTTCCAGATTTTTCTTCATAATATTTGGAAAGAGCATCATTTTGCAGTGTTTGTAACTCAACAGCAGACCAGCCGAGCTGTCAATGTGTGTCACAGGTTTCCATTACAAGTCAAAGACATACGTTTGGATCTTTATTTGAGTAAAAATGTACGCTCACTCTCAAAGTATCAACCTAACCAATGAATTATGTTTTGGCTTTAGAGGAACGAGATGCGGTCTTATCTTCATTCCAGAAACACAGTTTGGATGGTTTGTGGTAAATAATTGAATAGGGGATGGAAGGAAATAAAAGGAAGCAGGAAGAAAAGATAGGAACGACGTCTCCAGATAGAATACACTCCTAAGTACCCTGAGATAATGGCTGACATTGAACCAAAGACTTGACATAATGAGTCACTATAGCCAATGAATAATGCAGTGACGGACAAGTAAAAAAAGTCCAGTGAAATGGTAATAATTATATAAAGAACCACGATAACTGTACTTGACTGAACTTATATAAAGGTAGTCATTACCCGTGGTGATTTCTCCGAGCAGGCAATGGACCATGGTACGCCACTATAATTTGCCTCCAATAAAAATAATTACTGCATATTTATAGATATGTTGCTTTAAGCATGAGAGAAAGTTTCCAGCTGAGGGAGCCGATCATGAGAAAAAAGTTTGTCTGAAGTGAATCTCTCAACTTATTAGATGTCCAGTGTGGCTGACGTTGAGCTGAGACAGAGAAAATTGTGGATTATTCCTTATTATTTTAGAACTCTTGCTTTGAACTGACAATTGGAAATAAAGCACGGTGGCTGATCAACACCGGATCGTCTAAACTCACAAAGCAGCACTAGAGGTTAAAAAAAAATATTTTTTTAAATAAAAAAATATGGCACCAAATCCTCAGAGACTAAAAAGTGTCAAATTTGCGAGAAAAACTTGAACTTGAAAACTCGACCCCTGGACTCAAACCCACAAACTAACCAGTAGGCCATCTTGTTGCCGTTAAAAACAGAAAAGTCACAGAAGAAGACCCTCCTTCATTCACAAATAGTTGTATTTGTCAGAGTCGGCTGTGGCGTTGTGAGTGGTATTCAGACTATTCAGACAGATTATTGCACGTTGTTAATTATCACGCCTATTTGAAGTTATCACCCAGTGAATATATCTGTGGACAGGAACAGCAAAAAGTTATGATCTGTGATTGTTTCAAGGTGGAGAGAGAAACGTTTGATCAACTAGCTGTGAGATGGAGTGTGTTATTGTGTCATTTTTACCAGAGGGCTGCTACAAATCGGGGTGGTCTAGTATATAAAAGGCATAATAATATAATGTGATTTATTACGGCACAGATCACCACTGGTTGTTTCTGTCTATTGGATTTTAACTAGGCCAAACAATGCTACAAGGTGCCGCCTTTAAAATGACCATGGACCTGAATCATCCAGACCGCAGGGCTGCCGTGTTAGTATAAAGTATTATAAAATTATACAACTGGGAAGCAGATGGCCTAGTTTGCAGAGGGACTGTCCTGTATACAGTACAGCAGGTCGCAGGTTCACTAGCTGTTAAAGCCAATGTTGCATCCATCAGCAGCCGTGCGTCCTGTCACAGTGTCCTTGAGCAAGACACTGAGCCACAACCTGACCGTGCTTACAGGTCGCTGTCCGTGGAAGTGTCACAGAGGGGCTTTAATCCTAACAGATTCGTGTGAGTATTGAAAGTGACACCGTCTCTTTAAGAGCACGCAGCTTAGATCTCGAAGGTGCAGGTACTAAGTATTTATATTCGTTACTGACTGATTGAATAAATGAATGAATGCATGAGGAAGCAAGTGAGGTATGAAAGACAATGTGATAAAAACGCAAGGAAGTAGGAAGGCGAGGCTGAAAAAAGAAGGAAATACACAAGGAACGAAGGAAAGTAGGAGGCAGTAAAAAGTAAAACATGAGACTCTGTGAAGGTATCTCATGTGTGACTTCAATCTACAGCTGTCAGAAAATGAAGTATAGTGATACATACGTTTCACTCTAAAATGTACTGCACGAAAGCCCCACAAAAGTACCAATACTTTATTAAAGTTGTACTTGACAGTAGTATTTGACTACTCTCCACCTGTGGGCAGCGCACAGAGACAGAGGCCATGTTGAGGCTCAGTCATGATGAGTTTTCTTTTACTGTTGAGATGCCACATTTCTTCCTCCTTCTCCTCATCCTCCTCCTCCTCAGCATGGCTTGAGCCCTTGACACCCATCACCTTGAGTTGCTATCAAAGTCTCACACTGATGATACCTTCCCCGGGCAGAGGATCCAGGGAATAGATCTTATCCATCATCCTCTTCTCCTCTCATAAAAAGCACTGGCCAGAAAACACCGTAACACAGGACACCGCGGAGAAAAGTGATTTAACACCCACGATTCAAGGCTAACTAGGCCTCAGTAGCTGAAAACACTGCTGTGGACACTCTGGAGCCATGGAGAGTGAATAAAAATGTCAACATAACTACCAGAGAAGAGACAAAGCAGAAACCAGAATGAATTAATGAATGAATTAACCGTTTTAAAATGTAACAAGTCATAGACCAGAATATGTGTTAGGCTCCATAAACATCCCCTAGTGGCAATAATGTTTATTACATGGTACAAACCACTTGCTATATAATGAGAATATCTATCAGTTGCACAAAATTGATGCATGTTTTGTTGTTTGTTTTGTACTGGGGGAGGACGACAAACTCTCACCCTGTCCAATATTAATTTAAAAAATGTTTGACTTCTTTAAAGCAACATTGTAAATTTTTTAATGTTAACACAGAGAGGGCCTGAGACTGTCGAGCTTCTGCCTCTGTGGCTTATTTTTCTCATATTACAGTTAAATTTGACAGAAATCAAAAAAAGGTTTCTTTATAGCATGAACAGAGTGAAACGCTGCCATGTGTTGTAATTTTTAGCTTTTTTTTGGAATTCTTAAGAGAAATTAATGAGCCACACTGCTACATTTACGACAGTAATGTGAAAGTTAATGGCAATAACTCAACAGTAGGGGGCGCCAAAAACAACATAATGACCGCTGTAATACATTATTTGCGTCAATCCTATCATTTGGTTTTGATTCAAAATTAATATTTGCTTTCTACAGGTTCATCCTCTATAGCTTATGAGTCAATCAGATTATTTTGATATTTATTTTGTATGAATGGACATAAATGGACAATATAGGGTAGTTTTTATTCTATTTTAGATATATAATAGTACACTGCATCTTTGTGTATCCATATCAGTAAATGGAACATACAGTAACTGAGCTCGTAGCACAAAATTTAAATACACAATCCACCATATTAGACTTGTCTAATGAAATTAGCACCAGTAGGTCCATTTCATGTAAAAAGAAAATTAGATGCTCTCCAAATAGCAGACTAAGAGATGTGCTGAAATGCATTAGGGGAGCTCACTTCCATTACAGGCCTCAAAGATGTTTGAAAGGATCTTTTAATAATGATAACAGTGCATAATTGAGAAGGCTGGGAGCTAATGGCTGAAGTGTTAACATGACCATCTCAGCTGCATTCCAATGATGTGCTTGTATTTGAATCCCCAGTGTGCCAAAGCTAAGTGCATGCAAGCTCATTCATGTTGTAAATTCTTTATAGACACTTTGGCAATTACATTAAACATGCGAGTGAGCAGTGACGTGCTAATGTCTGCGAGAGCTGTGAAGAGAATTGCAGAGGCAGAAACAGTTGTTTGAATACAGTTTTGACAGTTGGTTCTCTTAGCAGCAGAGAATACAGATCGCACTAAATGTGGTAAACACCATCTAAGGTTTGATTTCACAGCGTTGTGTTCAGGCACGAAGTTTATCAACTGGGACCTTCATCACATCGGTGACCATATTGTTAATCCATTCATTCTGAATTACATTCACTACTATGAACTATCAGAGTTGAAGGTATCATCTTTGCTATTTCATGGTGAACAATATTAACGTTGAAGTACGACATACTGTACTACTTATTGATATTTTGCTTATTTTTACTGCAATACCGCAAATTGTAGTTTAAAAAAAACCCCAATAGCTTCAGGTTGAACACAGGGTTCAAAACAAAAGACAAAAGAAACTCAACGTATATACAGTAATATGAAGTATTCTGCATATTGTATAATCTGAAATAGTACACAGAGTATAATTGGCATGTTATCCGTACACAAGCTGATGTTAATGTTGCACCAGAAGGAGCTTTACAAAACAATAATAATCAATGAATAAAATCACAGTTAGTTTGGAGTCTGGAGCTGTTTTGCTTTAAAGGGAAATGTCTTAAATGTTTTATCTATAAGGTGTACGACAGAAGAGGTTTTTTTAACCTTTCTATTTTGATGCTGCTGAATGCATCGTCAGCGTGTAGGTTTGCCAATAGATAGGCTGCAATCTGGAGCCCATTTCATTACTGTGGAGCTGAATTATAGAAACCCAGAAATTCTGAAATCCATCCAGGAGTCTTCCTGAGATACATAGATGATTATAGTACGTTATATCCTTTTAGGGATGTAAAAAAATTATTGGATAGAACAGCTCATTTCGATCAAAGTAATGGTTTTAAAACAATTTTTGTTTCTTTGAAAAGCTATTTCTGTTAAATCTAATATTTAGCTATATATATATATATATATATACACATACTGTATATTTATAATAATTCCGATACAATTTGAAATTTTGCACAAGCGTAACCTGTTTAAAACATTGATGTGAGAGACACATTGAGCACATACACATCACCCAGAGCTTTTACTGGTTCGGGTAAAAACCACCCTTTAAAAAAATCATATAATGACATCAAAGACATTTACCAAGGTTATTCCATCCCAGGTCCTTTAAAATCGATTTGAATTCAGGCATGATTAATTCAGACAATTTCCGCCCATGCTGAAAGAGTTTCCAAACTGAGGGGGCAGCGAATTTAAAAGCTGTTTTTTCCTGACTCAGTCCTGACATGAAGAACTGACAGCTGAATCACATTATTTGAACGTTGGCCATATTGGCTATGGTGTCTACAGAGATAAGCCAGCAGATAACAGGGGAGCACACCAAGGAGATGTTTGTATATGAAGGTCAGCCTGTGGGTTTGTCCACAGCTGTATAATGATGATACAGCGTACAGTGGTGAGGGGATTAATTACAGCCTTCGATGATATATGGGACCAGACAGTCCAAGACACGGCACAGATCAACACCTTCAGCCTTGTTATTAAGACTGAGGTCCAATATGCAGGGAATCTGTAGCTTTAGTCCATTTGTTGCTTTTGAATTTGCCAAATAAAAACAAAGACTGCTTGATTTTGTGAAATGTGGGCCTGCAGTCATGCCTGTTATGTGAACTGACATTTTCATTTAACTAGGACATGGCTGTGCTCTAATTACATACCGCAAAGCTTTATTTGGCCAAAGCAACAGGAGACGGGCACTTAGTCCACTCAAGCTGTAATAAATTGACTTCTGATCAGTCCAAATCCCCGTCCGCTGAGCTCCAGTGCACCTCAGCCACGACCTTAATGCACTATTGCCCCCAAACACCAATTCTGGCAACGTGCAAACTTCATTTTTGCCCCTTAGAAAGTCTGCATACATCAAGGCTGAACATTAGGAGACAACACACAGAGCATCCTCCCTCTTGGTAACAGCCTGCCGCTGATGGAATCCCAGCACTTTCTTCCCCACTGCGACACCGAGCACAGGTTTAGGGAAGCTGTCACTTCACAGCTTGCCGTTTTCCCGCCACCCATTGGGCGCCACCTTGCTCTGAAAATTAAAAAAGCAACAACAGGCGAGTCTCCGTGCACGCCGTGAGGCTCCTGAGTCGGATCACAATCCGACGTTTCATCTCAGTGGGTGAATTCACAGCGCAGGCCTTCACGCTCACTTCATAACCGTTTGCTTTGTGATATTCCTACTCCTAATTTTTTCTGGGACATGACCCTCATCTGACACAAATATAATCGCACAGTGAAACTTTCACAGCTTTGCTCAGAGAAACAATAGCAGATCTGCCTCATGGGTTTTTGAGTCCGGAATTTTATATGAGCTGAGTCAGAGTCCTCCATGAGAGCACTCACACATTCGAGTTGTCATGGCAGGAAAATCACAGCCTCTGTCAATGAGGAACAATGGCAGAAGGGCATTCAAGCTTTCTGCTCTTCATAATGATTGGATTTCACTTACTTGTGCCATAGTGGGGAAATAACAACTAGGACACCTCCGCTGGCAGCAGTAACACTCTGAATGTGTCTGAAACCTGTGACATTTAAGATGAAACTGATGGGAAATAAAATCAGCGGCCTCCATGATGACACAACTTTGCGTGATCAGCAACAATAAACACATAAAGGTTTCTCAGCAGATATTCTGTGGCTCCTCTCTCTGATTTCGATGGCGTGAGAGGTAGAGAGATGAATGTTTCTTACATAGATTCATCACTGACCAACTTTATAGTTTGTAAACTTTAAATTGTGTGAGAATCCATTATTAAGCTCAGTGAGTTTGAATCTGTTGGGATAATGGGAAGTTGTCAGCTGTTACTGGGAGCAGACCAGCTCTATGATATATTACACAGCGATACTTGCGGATCACCAATAAAACCACACCATGGCATTTCCATCTTGGTGCACTGGAGATACGGCACACTCGCGTTGGTGGCGTTCACTAATGATCGGCTGTGAAATTGTGCTGAGTTAGGGCTGAATCAGGCGTCATCGAGGAGCATCCTCAGCTCTGGATTTGGATTTTGTGTGTGTGTGAGTACCTGTGCCATAGTTTGTTGCTCCTGTGTGTTGTTAGAGTGGTTCTGATTCTGTTTTATCGGCTTTATTCGCGTCCACATTGTGGGCCCGTGACTATTATTATGGGGGTTTTTTTCTCCATTTTGCACACCTGAGAGCTCTCTGTCTCTTGAGTGGATGTACCATGTGTCCGTTCCCACGAATGAACTGGAGGCACGCCCACACACACGTGCGCAGATGACGGGCAGAAGTTTTGAACGTGCCACAGAACACTATTAAACTCAAGGTTTGAGACAGGGCTGAGATTGGGCTTTTATTTCACCCTTTAGTCGGATTTCTGGGTGTGGTGAGGGGTACACGGTCTCTTCCTGTCAGTCCATGGTGGACAGGGACAGTCCCGTATCCTTTTCTGTCTCCAGCCAAGCCCTGTACTTACTCTTTAGGTATGCCAGTTTGGAAAATCCACTCTCACAGAGGGTTTGATTACTCTCAAACAAGGAATACATGATAAAAATGTGAAAATAAAAAACACAATATTTGGAAAGTTGTGTGTGGTTCATTTGGTCACACCCGACTATCATGCACTGACACGTGAAATACTCGATTGAAATCTTTGTATTCCTGGACCAATTCGTGGAGTGGCTTAAACATCATCATACAACACAAATGCGTTTAGAATGTGCGCTGTTAGAGTAAATGTCCATAAATGTTCTACAAATATCCAAACAACAGATTTAAGAACGTGGAGCCGTAATGAAGCGCTGAGCTCAGAGGGATGTGAACAACTCAGGATAATGAATTTCCCTCTGCTCCTATCCCATCCCGTGATGTTCCAGGCGTCATCTGATGGAGTGACGGCTTGTGTTTCACCGCGTTCATATTTTCCTTTTCACATTGAGAAAGACGATGTCATGCCTGTGCCTCGCTGACAAATGAAAAATGCGTGCTTGATGACTGCTATTTCATTCGTTTCTCTGTGTTCCCTCCTGAGATTTGGAGACGTCTATCCGCGACCTTGTGTCGGGTACCTGCTCATTATTATGCCTCACATATTTCCACAAGATTACGGGTTTCTGATGTAAACAAGACAACGGCACAATGCAGACAGACGTGCTAAGAAGGCGACGGCAGGCGTTATAATGAAAGGAAAGCAGGATTGCTCAGCCATACGTAAGCAGCGTGCATACAGGAAATGACACACGCAGGCCAGAGTTTACCCTCTAATTTGTGCCTTTTCTCCCTCACGCTGACTGAGAGACAGTCAGTCAATCACAGCAGGTGGGCAGAACGTGTTTACCCACAGCTTTTGTCCCAGCTTCACCCCACAATGAAAACTCTGCCATCTTCGCCGCAATGACAAAAAATGTTTTGCCAAAATGGATTTTTCAATGAGTTTGTCCACGTGTGCGTATTTGTTTTGTTACATCCATACTCCTATACTTAGGTGTCTGCTCGTGTGGATGTAAGTTGGTGTGTGTGTATGCGTGTGCGTGCATGTGTGTATCTGAGACAAGGCCATCCATCTCACACGGAGCCATCTGCAAGCAGCAGCCTTGTTTACTTACCCCTCAAACAGGGAGCAGCGCCGGCAGCGGCAGTTGTCCACCGGTAAGCAAGCAGCCGGCGTGCGGGACAGGCGAGGCGGGGCGGGAGGAGGAGGAGAGGGCGGTCAGCGTCTGTCTTCATCCAGGGATAAATCATTGTTTACACGGACACCAAACTTTCACACCTTTCTCTGCGCTCACAGGAGCCATCCCTTCCTCCTTCACTTCTCACGCCAATCTAATTTACTCATCCTCCCACAGCAGCCGTTCTCCTCTCCTCTTTTTTTGCCGCGAACTTCCTTTTTCTCATCTAGGTCCATTTTTAGCTCCACTAGCATCGTGGCTGTAAGAGGAGGCAGCTTGGTCCTCTCCTTTCATTTGGATCTTGGTTCATTTAATTCTAACTGTGATTGTTTGGCGTGGTTGTTGTGCTTGCTCCAACATTTAGATCCTTAAAGCCTCCGGTGATCCTGCACGCATAGACGGAGGGGACGAGGAGTCAAAACCCCAAACAGTGGGACAGGGACCAAGCTGGTGGTGGCAGAGGGGGTGAAAGGATCAGAGGGTACATTTGAAAAAGGTCAACATGTGATCAAGTGAGTGGACAAAACAATGCGTGGGGCGTGATGGAGTTACAGCCCTGATTGGAGGAACAAAGTCCCAGGTGATGTTTGCTCAGCCAGTGGCAGCACGTTAGAGGCAGATACACACACACACACACACACACACACACACACACACACACATGCTGTCATGGAGACGGAGCCAGCGTTGACATGGTTCTGTGCAGGATTCAGGGTTTAACAGTCGCACAGGATGAACCCTGATGACGTTCATCATTCTCAGAATTTTTATCAAGTGTGAACCCCTCGGTTTCGGTTCACGGCAGAATGGCTCCAAGAATAACAACCAAATTCCCATCGGTCTCAGCTGTACTCTGAGCTAAAACCTCTGGAGTCGGAAGTCTCATTCGTTCTTTTACCTTTCATTGAATCTGGATTTCATTTGAGTGATCAGGGGGGACTCCTCTAGTTTTTATAAATCACCATTCTAGAGAGAAGGATGGATATGTGATTGACATGGTAACACCACAGTATGTTTTTGGTTTTTACATGAGATGAGATAATAAAATATTCATCCTTCTTATCTTAATTGCCATCTTTTTTCACGCTTTCTATTTGTGTCTTTCCTTATTTCTTCCTTCAAATTATCCCCATTATAGTAGATACAATTTATTTATAGAGCACTTTTATGAACCAAAGTCACCAGGTGCTTCACACAAGGCAGAAAAAACATGTTTAATGTAATGTTTCTGTTTGTCCTTCATTTCCCTCCGTTTGTCCTTCTTTTTGTCTTTAACTCCTTTGGCTTCTCCTTTTTTTGTCTTCATTTTTTTTTCTCTTTCCTTCCCAAGTCCCACTTTAATTTTCTTTTCGCATTTTCTGCTTTATTGTGATAGTTTCCGCAGAGACACAGACAGGAAGTACAGGGCTGTGAGAGGGGATGACATGCAGCAAAGGACCCAGACCGGAATCGAACGCATTTAAAACGCTGAGCCATCCAGCGCTGCTTCTGTCCTATTCTTTTCTTCGAGAAAAGTCATTACATCATTATATCTATAAAAATCTGTATATTCTGTACATATGTGCAGTGCAGTTCCAGGCGAAGCACGCCAGTCGAATGCTCCCCTCCCGCGCCTTCAGCGAGTGGGTCATCACGCTAACACCAACCCAGAAAAGTGGATGAGATCAATAAAAACACAAGATTCAACACTACAATGTTTATGACTTGTACTTGTTGATGGAGCTACACAAAGCAATCCGTCTAAGGGGCGGAGCCTCTGCAAAGTGGTTTCATATCCTGTATCCGTATCCTCATGTGGCCCACCTGAAAGAGGTTTTTGGCTCCACAGCACCATCATGCAGCATTTTGAAATACAAACACACATCACATGCACAGAACAGGCTGGGGATTCAAAACAACAACAAAATTTACTTTCATACGTACACATTCATACATGCATCTAACAATTGCTATATTATTTATTTGACCTTTCGCACTTTATTCTATAGCACCGTCAATACTGATTGGAGGATAATGTATATAAGGCACGTACCTGACACATTATTCACATTTACATATTTACTTTATTGTCTCTTTACACAAAGTTTCTTTATCTTTAATCCTTTTAGCTTTATAGATATTTGTATCCATATTGGCATATTTTTTTGTACATTCTCTGTTTCCCTGCCTTAGAGTGGTACCTAATTTCCCCTCGAGGATCAATAAATTATATCTAAGTCTGATTCTGATTCTGATGTTACATTTTTAATTCGGGACATTAATCATAATTGACAATTTTCCAATTGTGGTATTTCAGTGAAGTAAATCGTTTGACTCTCAGCTCCACGGTGGCTTTTCACTGAACATGCCCTGAACTTTGAGGAGCAGAAAAACCTGCTAATGGATAAAAGAGCAGGAGGTTGAACGGGGGGAAACGCTGAAATGATTGAGGTTCCTGCCCAATTAACTGGAGATCACTTAAATGGTTGTTGAGCTGAAGTGGTCATTATCTCGGACAGCTCTGAAGACGACCATTAAGGCTTTCAAAAGCCGGGCCCACGACTCCTCCACTTTGGTTTGATGCTTCATCAACAAAAAGGCACATGGCTGTCACCAGTTGGACTATTTCTAGAGTGGGAGTACTTATTATCACTCACAGTTGTACAGTTTGTCTGTTTTTGTGTACATCTACAGGCACAGACTTTTACATTAGAGATGATAGTCAACAACATACATCTATATTTTCCTTTTACAATCAAGTACACACATGGAGTGTTTGAATGCTTTTTCATGCACAGCTGCTCCACATAATGACTTCCCTTCTCCGTCCATTACCGTGAACGTCACATCAGTCTCAGCAGGATGAGTCATGCAGTCGCCATCAGCAGAGCCGCATCCTTCCACGCTCGCCAACATCGAACTCAAGTCTGAACACTTATTTGTGCACTTTTTAAGATTCATTGAATTCTGCAAAAGAGTGTTTGCGTTCACACTCATCCCTGTATAGACAACGGGGAGGATTTACTAAACCCGCCACACATCAGCACCAGTGGTGTCAAATCTGTGAGAGCTCAAGAAAATCGTCAGTATCTTAGGACTTAAGTTGTCTTTAGTTGTCTTAAGTTGCCTTGACCTCAAATCTCCCAGATTGATCTGTCATTCTCATGATGTTTAAACTCAGAATCGCCGCTGTGAAGTGATTAAAAATCATTCTAATAAATGTACGACTGGCTGCCTATGTAGGATTGTGAATTGGTTTATAGTGTGCATGCAAAATAATGAATGAGTTGGAGAGGGAAGGATTAGACAAGATGTGTGAAAACTATTTAAATTAATGCAATATTGCTGCTGTCATGTTATCAGTTATCTGATCTTTGTCTTCTTCTCTCTCTCACTCTCTACGTGTGTGTGAGAGAGAGCGAGAGAGAGAGCTTGTGCGAGCTCTGATCAAACTGTCAATGTTACCGCTCAACGCTTCCCACCTCCACAGCATCAGCTTTGATTCAGACAGATGCGCTCCAGCATCAACTCCAACAAAGTGATGCGGTTCCCATCACGTAAAGAAACATATGTTGTTAAGCGCTTAATCGTGTTGAAGCAGGCGTATGGTGAAATGTGAATAGCAGCACAGAATACAAGGCATTAAAAGGATCTTTTAAATTGTAAACTACACATCATGCATACTTAGAATGACTACTCTCCTAAGAATGGTGCAGATTTCCTTTTCTGTGTGTGTGTTCATTCATTTAGGTAGAGTAATCTCCCCAGAGACACGGGATGAAATAGTAAATTCACCATAGTGAGCATCTTGTCTCCGCAAGTTGTCGTTCCATTAGCATTGTACGCGGATGCAGTTGTAAGTGATTAAAATGACTGCAATGCACACAAAAAACGGTTATGTCAGATCTGAAATAATGGATCTAGACTTGATGTTTTAAACATCTGCAGTACAGAATTTAATGGAAAAATACAGGCGTCATATTTGTTCAAGTACATAAAGTACATATTCATTAAGAGACAGATGGGTTGTAAAGTATATTTCACATAACAAGCAAGTAGAGATCAAGTGAAAAGGAGTAGTATAGATACTTATATATATACAGTATATACATAACCAGTACACAAGAGAGGGAAATGAATGAGTCAGCAGAGGTGACGGGCAGTGGGGAACAGGTGTGTGGAACTGAAAACGTTTGCATGGCTGATTGGCTTAGGGGAGACATGTGACGTGTGAGTGGCTGTAGCGGGAATAGAAGGACACGCCCGCAAAGAAGAAGGACAGAGATGGACAAACAGAAATACCAGGGAGAACCGATGATATGGACATTAATTGCACATTATCACTACAACGCATCTTTAATTAACAGAACATAAAGTCCGTCAAAGATATTTATTGATTGATTTTTATTTTTTTATTTTATCTTTTTATTATTAATTTATTATTATTTTACTAGTGATTTATTATCATTTTATTAGTGATTTATTATCATTTTATTAGTGATTTATTATTATTTTATTATTTTATTAATTTATTACGTGTTTCTTTGCTTATTGCTATGACGACGACTTCAGCTATGAGATGAAATAAACAGGAAATCCCAGTAATGGTCTGGTCGGTCCGTCTCAGTCCTGGATGGAGACTTTTCATTTAAGCTCTACTCCTGTGTTCATTTGTACTGTTGATGATCAGCAGCAGGAGTTCGTAGTTTGTCCGCCCCTTGTTTCTCGGCACATAGCTAGCAGCTCAGCCCCACCAGAGACGTTGCCATATGACCCAATTATCTCTCATTAGTGGTCTCGGTAATTACAGGGCCTTTTACAGCTCCGTCTCCTCCGTCTCACATAGGAGGCTTTTTCAATTAGGCTGGCCTTCCCTCGGCTCGGCCCACCTCGCTTTCACAGCTAAGCCACGCTGTCACCTGTGAAGCCAAGCATAGCCAAGCAGCGGGCAGGTCGGCACTCACGGCGAGCTCCCACAAAAGATAGCACGGTTCTCCGCGGCAGGGTTTTTATTCATTCCATATCATGCGCCCATCAATGCGACATGACAGCAAGACAGCTTGAAGACACATTTTCTTTTACTGGAGAAAAAAATTCCAGCCTTTTATGCCATCTTCTGTAAGCAGCACATCATGAAAAATACATAAGAAACAAAATATGCACGCCGGCACATCTTCCTGTCACAAGTGAATAGCATGTGATGTGCAAAATGGCAGACATTTAATGACAGAAAACGACTCAATAAAACTCGATTCAGCAGACAGAGCAAAGAGAGAAAAAAGGAGATTGTCTCAGTGGTCCTTGGATTATTCAACGGAAAGTGCAAAATGCACCGAGATCCACGAGGGGAAACGGGAAGAGAAGAAGAAGAAGAAGATGAAGCCAAGGAGGTCTGGAATTGTGGAGGAGGTTTAGGGGAATGACTTCGTGGATCATTCCTCGTATCATTTATCTCCCACTCTGAGCCACGATGCAGAATCAGTCACCCTAATTAACAGGTCGCGGAGAAACGGCAATCAATACTGCAGAGGGATAATTAACCCCTTGTGTTCTCAATCATCTCTACAAGGGCGAAATTGAAATTGATTGAGATTACCTTTTGTTGGCTAATTGTTGCTCTCGGTCAGGTGAAAGGAGGGCAGCAGATGGCGTCGGTGCCGCTATCAGGAATCGGTGCCATTGATGAGTGCTGAATAGATGCAGCAACGAGGTCTTGTCACCACAACAGAAAGGTTTTATGTCACTTGGGCCAATTAAGGGCTGCTTTTATTTTCAGGGCAGAAATTTCGAACGCTGGCAACTTCCAAAGGCAGAGGGAATATTAATGTACATGAAAGTGATGAGATCAAATAAATGACATCATATCCAAGGACACAGATTGAAACGGTCCAACATTTTAAGTTGATGGGGTGGAAACATATAGAAAATTATAGTTTCTGCATATAAACAGGAAGTCCTCCACATTCAGTCTTGTGTAGTTTTCCAAACCTTGAAATGTTGCTGTTGCTGCTTTTGTCAATACAAATACAATCGTAATGGAAGTATTCCCAGCTTGCATCTGACCGATCAGATTAATGTTCGGACTTGGGAGTTCTGCCCAGCAATTCCAAACCTGCAGCAGTACTTTGAAGCTAAAAACGCTTCAAAAGCTGTAGTTCCAGTCACAAAGTGGGTCCTGGTTCTTAGGTGTGAATCGTTTAAAGTAGCTGATTGCCTGATTGAAATGGTTGCGAAGCTGTTGGGAATTTTCCTATTATGATTTTTAGTTTTGACTTTTTAAGGGAGAATTCTGGGATTAAATAATTGGAATTTTTACTCTTGAACCTCAGAATTCTGCACATTTCTTTAGAGTACTGAGGTCGAGTGAATCTCCCGGGCACTTATTATGTCCAAGCGACAGTCAACAAACAGGAAGCCGTGTTTTTAGAGGACATCAACTTGGAGTCAGGTGCAGCTTTATAACCTGCTGTAATAAACTGTGACAGCAGGGAGGCTGCAGACTGCTATTTCTCTCATTACCACTAAAGAGTAAAGAGCAACGAGCTATTAAATATTGCCGTCTACCGCTCGCCAGCTAAAGGTAATCTGGGCCTGATGAAGATGGATGCTGCCCTCCTTGTCAGGCGCGAATGCCTATCCACCCACATTGGGAA
Source organism: Brotula barbata (assembly GCA_900303265.1). NCBI lineage: Eukaryota > Metazoa > Chordata > Actinopteri > Ophidiiformes > Ophidiidae > Brotula > Brotula barbata. The sequence goes on along the minus strand of OMNV01000233.1, from coordinate 13,019 downwards.
AATTCAAGACTAAGCAAGTAGCTGACCACCCCAGAATATTCCAATCCTGCTGTAGTAGCAGGAATTATTATCAGTCCCTTCATATGGTGCAGCAGAGTCGTGATGTGGGATTATTCATGACGCTCTGATCACTTCTCTCCCCGGCTGCATACTGTCGACATTTGCCATACATGCATACACGTAGCCGGGTTACACCTCTGCATCAACAAACTTTGTGGATTTGTACCAAATTGCAGAGCGAATCGTGAAGGCGACCGCTGACAGCCGTGCCGCTCTGACCAGCGGTGGAAAAAAAAGCATCAGCCTGAAGTCGAACCTGTGATGTGTTCAAAGACAGTTGCAGCTATTTTCAAAGAAATTTTCAAAGCAATCAGGTTGACAGGGATGTGACAAAAAGGGAGCAACACACACACACACACACACAGGCGGGTAAACAGGAATTTGTATGCCATGAGAGTCCTCAATTCACAGCCCAGGTAGACTCACCAGTCTATTGGCTCCAGCATCACCTTTGAGTTATTTACTGTGTAGCTGAACAATTATATTTTATTATTATAAGTTACGGCATCAAGAAACAGAATTTAAACCTTCATCTCAAAGTAACCACACTCCGCTGGTATGGAACGCCTTCGCCCCCACGGCACACATGAGACACATCCATTCATTAAAATAAATGGCGTCTTCACAAGGAAGCAGCGGTGACAATGGACAAGACTTAGTGGAAGTCCTAATTATGTAACCCAACTGTCAGGCCTTTTTATTCACCAATCAGCGATAAAACACAAACATCCACGTTTATTAAGATGACATTTGGAGAATGTATTTACAATGTTTTGATGGGACTCAAGCTAATGAGGGTGACAAAGCAATAAACAGCTCGTCCAAAACTAAGCTACACGACGCAAAGCTCACAGACGTGTTCGTTCACGGCAGGGTTGTGTCAGATTTACATATGCAGCCAATAAGGTGTCAGCCGTGTGTGTTCAGGATCACATTTTAAAGTCTTAACCACTGGCGGGCAGCGTCATAAATAAATGGTGCACATTTCTCTGAGGAGAATCTGTGTACGAGGCACGTGAAGCGTAGACGGAGCTAATCTTCACAAATGCATGCAGACGCCGGGCGGCATAAAACATGACAGCCGTCTTCCGATACGTTGGAGGCTCCACATTGCGACAAGTAATGGCCGCTAAGAGGAAAATTGGACAGGGGCGCTTTTAGAGTGGATTCAAACTGATGCTTGTGACACCTGGAGTCGGTCCTGAGTGACTGCAAGCGTTCGCCTGATGTCACTAATGACACTGCCGCCGACCGCTCCCTCCAACGGTACTTCCTGCTTTGTAAGCATCGGACTGCCCACAAAGATTGACTTGTCTCTTTTCACTCAGGCTGCACCGATGTGTGTGTTAAATGTACACACAAGCACAAATTATAGTGCATCCGTCCATTCATCCATTCATCAATCCAACATCCATCCATTCATCATCCATTCATCAATCCAACCATCCATCCATTCATCCATTCATCAATTCAACCATCCATCCATCCATTCATCCATTCATCAATCCAACCACCCATCCATTCATCATCCATTCATCAATCCAACCATTCATCCATCATCCATCCATCCATTCATCATCCACTCATCATCCATTCATCCATTCAACCATCCATCCATCCATTCATCCATTCATCAAACCAACATTCATCCATTCGTCAAACAACCATGCATCCATTCATCATCCATTCATCCATCCATCATTCCATCCATCCATCCATTCATCCATTCATCAATCCAACCATCATGCATCCATCCATTCATCCATTCATCAATCCATGATCTTATTTACATAATCACAGGAATCATACTACTACCAGGTCAGAGGGGCGGGGCTTCCATCTGAAAAAAAAGGCCTCCTTGA
>OMNV01000232.1:6599-30729 GCA_900303265.1 Brotula barbata | reverse complement strand
AAGATGTATAACTGACTGAAACCTGAGGCCACTGTCACACAACGCCACACAGTCAGTTATTCACACACACACACACACACACACACACACACACACACACACACACACACACCTACACTGCAGTGAACATCTGAGAAAGTCTTTTCATCTAAAGGGCTCATCAGTTAGGTATGGGATGCTTCTGATGCTGCCTGAGTACAATGACCCTCATCTTGGAGACCAAAACCCAGCCTGGGCTCACCGATAGACTGAGGCCTTGTAACCATTAATCTGTCAGCCGGAGCCAGAGGCTGACAAATCACATTCAAATGAAAGGCTTTTATTGCAGCTTTGCATTCACACCGGTCCTCTCCAACATACACTCCATCCTTTAACACCTTGGGTCATATCAGTCCAATCCTCTCTATCTGGACGTGCACAAACTCGAGCTGACTGGATAATTGTCTCTTTTATGATGGCATAGAACAGGAGGTCTAATAACTGCCAGTCATTACCACAGTGCCAAAGTGTCACACTGCACTCGTTCTCGTCCTGTGTGTTTGCTAAGAGGGTAAAATCAGAGCCTGGTTGTGTAACGCCTCACACAAATTTGTCATGGATCCTTGTAAAAGCCAGTAATGAAGCCCATAACTATCAGTCAGGCTCTCCCAATAAAATCTACTTTAATTAGCTGTGTGATGGAGGGGATGGGGGGCGGGGGGTTAACAGTGCCAGTTGACCAATTTGTTAGCTAAAGTGTACTAGATGGGAGTGCAAACAGGTCTTCCTCGGTCTGCGATACCTTTCCATGCTTGGTTTTGTCATGAATTTCCATGGTTGTGCATCTGGGTCAAAGCAAAACATCTCAATACAGCTTTGAATCAAATGACTCAACAACCTGAATGTAAACTAACTGGGGTGTCTCTATGATCTGGCGTGCAACGCTGACTTTGGGTTAGTCAGCTGACTGCAGGGAGAGTAGGAGTCAAGGCGGCTCAGCTCAGCCGTTTGTTTTCTTCCTTTCCGACCGTGTGGGCCACTCTGGCTACGACGCTCCTGTGGTTAAAAAGGGTCACGCATTATTTCAGTTAAAATATCCCTAAATTCTGCGAGTTCAAACGATTATTCGACAGTGAACATAACTGTGGACGATTTTTATGGCCCACACTGACGATAATGGGGGACAATAATAGCAGGTTGGCGACCAACCACTTCCATAATTCCATGCAAAATGCAACCGTTGCAGCGAGGCGCTTGTTGACATTCCAAGACAAATCAATGCGACAACATTAGGACTACAAGTTCTTAGTCTTCGGTGATGTTGTGGTGTTGTGGATGTGGAAAGATGAAGGATTAACAGACGGCTAAGGAGAATAAAATGATGTTTGTACTTGGTGTTTAAACTGGAGAACAGACTTGTACATCCACAGTTTTCTCACTTTTCCTCGCACTAGCTGCAGAAGCCTCCGTAACAACCTTACACAGCAATAAATGTCAACAAGGTTGTCGTCTGACGCAGGAGTGTCTGCATCGTTCTCCCAGGAACGTCAAGTCAGACATGATTAATGAAAAATTCGACACGGAGATGCATGTGAAAACTAGAACATAATGTTGTTTAGTCATTTCACCGGCTTTACTAGACGGCTCACATCATCGCGTAAGTAAAAAGAGCATGCATGATCACATTAAGCCCACTTTGGGATGAATAACCCAGCTAAAACAAGGAAACAAAAACACTGAGTCATCTGGCACCGTGTGCTGGAGCAGAGACGTAGACGTGTGTACATTGACACACATTTCATCAGAAGGGGCTCTAAATACAAACAAAATGACCTGCTAAGTGTTTGTTGACCGAACGGGGCCTTGAATCTCTCCGTTTTTTCTTCCAAATGAAACGTGGGCTCGTCCTCATAGAAAGCAGAACGTGGGCCCATTCTACTATGAATCTTCCCACTCCACCCACCTGTCAATGGCTCCGATAGCTGACATAGTGTGGGCAACATTTTCAAAATCTCCATCCCCAGAGTGTCTAATAGTGTTCATGTTGCCAAAGGCCTACATAAAAAGACACCTCAGTTTCCACGACAACAGTCTGGGATACAAAACCCAGCAACGAACACCAAACAGGCAGCAACAAAGTGATACACGGGCAAAGGAGAATTTGCACACGACAATAAGGCACGGCTAAAAAGTGTTTATTTAAAGTCACCGTGAAAATTAATCTACCGCAAAGCAACTGGTGCGCTTCTGACGGTTATCTCATCTGCAAATAATCCCCCTCAGATTGGCCTTGATGGGAAACGACACATAGCAACACTTTCATCATCGCGGCGCTCGCGTGTACAGCTTGGATACTAGGATGGTAACAGTGGTGATTACTGCCTTGGAGCAAGTCCACAGGCAGTCCTACTTATCAACAACACTGCTGAGGATGTGCCAGGCCAAACTAAGGAAAGCGAATCCACCGGTGGAAGCTGTAGCTGGACCCCGGCTGACATCACGTACAGGCCTCTCTGATGGATGCACGGACAGTCCCCCTGCTCCTTCTGTTGGAGTGTCCTCTGATCCGAGTCCCTGGGGTTTATTCAGCTGTTGGCACCTACAGGCCTGCTGCTCCGCACCGCCACATGGCTACAGCCTGTCAGCGAGCCCCCCGTCCCCCCGGTTTACAGGAACAGGGGACACAGCCTGTGTGTCGTGGACTGGTGGTTACTGCACTGTATACTTCATCAGTGCTTAGGCCTGCCTGCCTGCCTGCCTGCCTGCCTGCCTGTGTGTGTGTGTGTGTGTGTGTGTGTGACGGTGTATGGATGGGTTTGTATGTATGTACGTATGTATGTACGAGTCTGACAATTTGTGTGTGAGAGAACTGGGGGTGGGCATGTTCAGAAATAGGATTGTCATTTGCTCATGTCTATTTAAAGCCCATTGCCTGTCATGACAGTCTTGGCTTTCTCACAAAATGTGACTCAGATTGTGCCACAATTGTTTTTATTTTTCAAACTGATGAACTCAAAACTGGTGTGAAAATCCAAGAACTTCATCAGCATTTATTGAAAACGATTGATTGTTGATACCTCATTCTCAGTGGCGTTAGGAGCCGTCCTACTAAAAAGTTGATGCCTTCTTATCGCATCTATGAATGAATGAATTCACTGAAATATTATTTGATGGTGTTGACAGCTAACTTCATGAAAAGTCATATTGTTATACTAAGAGGAGATCCAACAGCAACCATCACACTCACCTTCTTCATAATACCCGTCTTCCTCTTGCTGAACGTGGTGTATCGTCTCAACTTGTTGTCAATAAATTCCATCTTTATCTTTACCCGCCCACGTGTCTTCTTGCCCGGCTTTGCCCCGGCGACCCCTCCAGGAACCATGCCGTAACCAGCAGGAGGAATTGCCACCTTCTGCCCCGTCACTCCAGCCTCCATGTCCACTCTCTCCCGTTTCACCCCTCTCCTACTGTCCCCGATTGAACCCATTGGGTCGTCGTCATCCCCGGAGTCCGAGTCGTTCTCCGAGCCGCTGCACATAGGCCCGGTCTCTCTGTCCGGGTCGAACCTGCCGCCGTGTGGAACGCCAACCCCCGCGTTTAGGCCTCCCATGCTCCCCTGAACGCTCGTCTGCAGAGGGCTCACCCCGGTCCCGTTCCCCGGTCTCACGCCTCTCGGACCCCCTGGTCCATTAGCCCCTAACATGCCAACTCCGTCCCTGTCCCCCTGTCTCCCAGCGACGGCACCGCTCTCGCTGAACACCGGTAAAGCTTGCCCCGGTCTGACCAAAACGGGACGGATCCCGCTGGCGAGAAGCACCGACGTGTGTCCCGCGGAACCCCTGCCTGAAGCTGACCCGTTTCCTGATGGTGCCGATCCAGCCTGGCTTGGTAACATTCTATTTTACTGCCCCGAGTCTCTAAACACCAGCCCAAGAAGCTGGAGCGCGTTGTCTAGCAAATGCTGGATAAAACGCACACACGCCTGGGCCACAAAACGTAAACAAACCGGGCCAGTTGCCGGTTTGGAGACTCGGAAATAACCGAGGCAAACTTTGGAAAGTGATGTTGCCCCCGAGACCCTTCAACCCCAGCTCAGTTTGGTTCACCCTCCTCCTCTATTTCCAAAACTCCGAGCACTTTCTCAAAAAGGAAATTACCAATAGCGACCTCCATCTTGTTCCGCCCTTACATGTAGTCCGCGTTGTGAACGCCAAGCAGAGCTGTTACGAGCCATCTTATACCGACATAATCCTTACAAGAGTAGAAAATGTCGTTAAATCTCTTTAGGTATGATTCATAACCGCAAAATATTAGCGCAATTTAACAGCGAGTTGACGAATGCGGAGTGATATTACAACCGAGGAACTACTTCCCTCCTTATAAAGAGATACATCGCTTCCTTATTTGGTGCTGTCTCTCCTTATTTGGTGAGTCACAGCGTCGCCTATTGATTGGTTGAAGGTTATCGGAGAAGCTCTGTGATTGGTCAATAAAGCCCGCTCATTAGAATAAATACCAAAATGGTTGCGCTACGCACAACGTCACTGTGGACGAACAGACACTGAAATAACAAAACATGCAACTTTACAACTCGATTTTGTGCCATATCATGGCATAAATCATATTTTCTCAATGTTCGGAATCCTCATAAACTGAATTATTGTGTTCTGTTATTCTTGTGAAATTTATTTCTGCCCGTTTTCCTTTAATGATATATTTGCCCATAGGCCTGAATTATGGCACACTAACTTTGTGTGTAATAGCAATATGAATGCTTGCGATGACTTTTAATGCGCATGCAAAATGTTGGTGTGCCATGAAATACAGAACAATAAAACTACAACAAAGTGTTTACATGTCCACAATCATTTGGAGAGAAACGGCAGTTTAATAAAAATCAGTTTGTTCATACTTATCAGACAAGAATGTGGAATTACACAATAGACCTTGTTTTCTTAGTCAATGGAAATGTACTGGATGTCTTAATTAATAATAAGCTTACCACATTAAAACACTTATCTTCATCTAATAGACCGAATGCACACAAATGGGTGACGTTAACATGCAACAGCTCCCAGCTGTGTGTAAGTAGATCATCTCAGAGCCGGTCTGGAGGAGTCTTCTGTGGCCTCAGGATGAAGTGTGTGAAGAATTACATGATCCATTTATCAGGTCCAAGTAGAACATTGTCACTAATCCAAGACAACATGAAATCATGCTCACATGGGAAAGCTCTATAAAAGGCTATGTTGGCTATTTCAACTCTTATCATAATTACAAAAAAATGTTTGGCAAACTTGTTGGGTCAGCTTCGGGCCTTACAAAGGATAAAGCCCTCCCTCTAGTGGTGAATTGGGGAACTGATAGCAGTTATGAAGGACGATACATAAAAATAAATTGGAGACTTTGCATGACAGCTGATATGAATAATATAAAAGCTATTAACATAATTTGCCGTCTAAAAACAATTTTTATACCTGTTTGTCTCAAGGGTTTGATGACAACATAGCTTAGTGGCCAACTATCCAGTTTCAGATTTCAAAGTTTGTTTTTTTTCAACATATTGACACAGCCCTACACCATTCTGAACTTGTCCAATGTAACTGTAATGTCAAGTATTTAAGTGTCAAGTTTTCAAAATCGCCAGAGCCTGACAGACATGTTAAAACATGGAAAGCTGGAGTGCCTGTGTACTCCTTAAAGAAGCCCTGCCCTGCATAAATCACAACACATTGGGTAAAAACACTGAGGACCTTTATTGACAGCAGCATGTATACTTTTGTATATATCTGTGATTATTGTGAACGTTTGCTGAAGCAGATTTAAAAAAAACAAAAAAACAAACAAAAGGTCTAGGAGTGAGTGCCTAGAATTCATAGAAAGAAGGATATTACGCTAAAAAACAAACAAAAAAACAATGTATAAAAACAAGTTCGTACAAAGGCCATTGCATTGGATTAGATAGTGTAAAAAATAAAAAGAGGGAAACAGTTAAGATAATCCTTCATTTACCAGGCACTTAAACGAGTACTTGTGACCAGGAGTCGCTCTTCTGGTCTCCTTTGTAGGTTGTGTCAGGAGAATCAGCTGATTCTCAGACTGAATCTGTAGTGTGACTAACCCAGAGAAGTACCTTTCTATTATAAACAGTTAAAAAAGACAGGACCTTCATCATAAATAAACAGGCACCTGCATGTCCTTCTACACAACATGATAGAGATAAAGACAGATATAGTTTTAAGTGAAGTTAGTGCATGGCTTCTACATTATGTACACGTTGCCTGGTGAGATGGTCCTCATTGTATAGCATTGCACAAAACAGCAATAGGACCACATCGGCAGGGGGCGGGGGGACTGTGATTGGACCTCAAGAAGAAATGATGCTGTGGGATAACAATAATGACAGGCTGCATCCCTGCAACTGAGACAAGAGGTGTGGACATTTTAACACGGTATTCTTACGCGCAAGGTAGTGACAAGTAAGCACCTCAAAGTTAATACAAGAACGGAGAAATCTCATAGAAAAACATACAAACCCACGCTGGCACTGTCTCATCCACTCCATGTATTCCTTGGCTATCAACTTGATCGGTTTTGTTCCTGAAGTGTCATCAAAACACAAGTGTGTTTCTCTGAGACAGAAGGGGAAGAGACGACAAACCTTCATGCGAACCACTTGCCACCACTATGGTATTTAGCTCTTTGATCAAACATAGTCACAGGTACGGTTCAGTGGCACGCACACACAACCTGGCTGATCATGTTGGAACTTGCTTACAGCGTACGGTTGGTGGGTGTAGCTCACAGTGCCCCCTGCTGGCCACAGTGGCCAAGTCTCTCAAGAGGCAGTTTGAGGGCCATTCACACAGAACACTTGAAACCATCTCATTCATACTCCTAGTTGGTTGGTTCAATATTTCAGAATCTTCAATGTTCCACTTAAGTCACATGATATCCATTCAATGTTCCATCCATTTTATGAAAAAAAACCCATGGAGGAGCAGCGATCATAGCTTTCATAGGGGTTTCAACATCTTCAGAGCAACAATTGCTATTGATCTGAAAGAGCTTTATCTAACATCTCTACATAGCAGTTAACAGTCCTGGTGTGTGTCTGTGTGTGTGTGTGTGTGTGTGTGTGTGTGAGAGGGGAGCTTAGAGGCACTGGGTTGTGAGGCTTTGTAAAAGAAAGTGTCTCTGGGACAGATCAGGCCCGGGAGAGAGGGCGACGGGCAGGCAGGGTCACAGTGGAACCACAGACTGTGACTGGAGGGGAGTCTCATCCATGCTGCGGTTAAGGCAAACGGAAACTCCTGGCACTGCTCACAAGAAGCCATTCACACAAACATGAGTGTGTTTACACTGATACAGTACAAGTCTTATCCAAACACACACACTTTTTGAAATGCATATAAAAAAAGTTTTTTCTTCAACCCTCTTCCCTGAAATGTGTGAGACTAATAATAATCCAGCATTCCGTCCTTTGTTTTGGGGGAAGGGGGTTGATTAAAGTTCCCCTCTGATGTGGGATTCTGGTCCTCTCAGACTTTGCTGTCAGACGGCAGCTCCCCCAGGGCTTGGACAATGCCAGTGAAAGAGGGACGCTCTTTGAGGCTGGGTGCCCAGCAGCGGGCCATGAGCTTGTAGACCTTGGAAGGACATCCGTCTGGAACGGGCAACTTCAGCTTCCCTGCCTGCAGACCTGCGGGAGGTGAGGGGAGGACAACAGAGGACCAATGATGAAAAGCAGATCATTGACTAAACAATCTAGTCCTGCAATCACACGACTTACAGACGGTGTGGGGAGACAGGGAAGGAAATTACTCAGGGTTTGAGTTGAGTCCATTTCATCACAATCTGATCTGGGTTCATGGAAACGAACACTCGAACTGTTTTGTATAATTTCCAATGTGTATATTTTATCTATTACTACACAGTATTTCTGTGAGCTGTACTTTTGATTCTTTATTGTTTTTCATCTTTGAAATGACAAATATGTTTGCTTTGTCTTAACTACAGAAGCAATCCTCTCCCTAACTTAACCCTGTTTGGGTAAACTTCACTAGTTTTCTTTTTTTTTTCATTTTAGTTTACATTTCAACACTTTTTTATGACCAATGTGGACCTTAAATCTGTTGAAAAACCTTGAAAACTGTGATGCCCTCGACCCAAAATGAGCCACCAAAGTCTCACACCGACCTTCCAGCACTTTGTCGTCGTTCAGTTTGGTGTAGGGCAGTTCTCCATGACTGAACACTTCCCACATCAACACTCCAAAGGCCCACATGTCAGATTTAGTGGAGAAGTCGTCCTCGAACACAGACTCTGCTGGAAGCCAGCGCAGGGGGATCCATGCCTGTCTGTAGTGATAGTACTCACTACATAGATGAAAACAAGAGGAAAGACAAGACCATAGGCACAATCAAGATCAAACGAACAAAGACAACCACCCGCTGAATGATGCAGAGTTCAGGATGAATTGCTGCGTTCTTGTGTTCTAAATTATGCCGTTCTGAATGACCTGTTGTAGACGTCCTTGCTGAGGCTGAGCAATGACACTTTCACACGTCTCTGACTGTTGATCAGGCAGTTTCGGGCGGCAAGGTCTTTGTGAACAAAGCGATGATTGGACAGGTGTTCCATCCCTTGAGCCACCTGGGCACAGATGGAAACCTGAGGAGAAAGGGAAATTATCCACGGTTAAAGGAAAAGTCACTTTGATGTATCCGTGACAGGAATATACTTTGAACACATGAGTTGAAAGGAAAATCTTGGAAAGATTTCGGGCAGAGAAATGATAAACATGTCACCGACAGCTGCATCACAGTTACAGCTTTCTACACTTACTTTGGTTTTGGTGCTGATAGAATGAGATTTGATCTTCTCATCTTTGCTTTTGGAAATTTTCAGGAATTGCTTTAAGTCTCCCTGCAATGACACAACCGACATAACGAGAATTAAATCAGGTGGAAAATTACATCCTCAAATACACACAAACCCTGAGCGCGTGTGTGCGTTTACCAGGTCGTAGTACTCTAGGATCATGTAGTGGGGCTCCACCTCCCTACACAGGCCCAACAGGCGCGCAACGTTGGCGTGACTGAGCTTGCCGAACATTTCAGCTTCCCGGCGGAAGTCCTGCTGAAGCTGCTCGTCTCTGGTCTGGAGACTCTTCACCAGCACCACCGTCTCCTCCTCGCCCTCCTCGATCCCCTTTGCTTTGGACAGCAGCACCTCACCGAACTCCCCTTTACCTGAACAAAACAACACAAACCAGACAGGAATAATAATCATGTGACATGTTTTATTTCATCTCATTATATTAAAGTTTGCTTTATTAATTATCATATTTCACCTAATGGAACATAATTGTATTAAGTATATTGAATTTTTATTGACCATTATATTAATCTTCAATTTCATCATCATTTATAATTTAATTTTAGAAGTGAACGCATATCCTGCATGCATTTTAAATGAACCTCCCGTACCTAGAGTAGTGATGGTTTGGAGGTTTGCCCGTGGAAAGTGAAGCTTGTCGTTGTTCACGTGACTGTGGCGTTTCTCTGATGTTGCCACGGTACCCATGTTGGTGAGCGCCACCTCTTCCTGGATCTCAGCGGTGGTGTGGCCATTGTGTTGAACGGCCCCTCCTGAATGACACAAAAGTCAGTCAAAAAGCCCCGAATTACAAAGTTATTACAGTTATACGTCGGACTGAATCCTAAAGTTTGAAATGATCTTTCCCTATTAGGGGAAACTTATATATCAGGAGCCGTTCAACGTGTTTCATGCAATACCACAAATGAACAAAAGATGGCAACAATGCCTTAAACTTTTCACCAAAGCTCCCCCTATATGTGAGAATACCAACTACTTCCACAAACTCCAACACTGTGAATTTAACAGGTTTTCTTCATCAAACAGACGCACCGTTGAGACACTCCATCTCAGGCTCATCTCCCTCCTGGCCCTTTTGCTGCCTTTTTGCGTTGCGTCTTTTCTTGCAGTAAAACATGAGACCCAGCACTATAATAATGTAGGCCACAGCAGCTCCCACTGACAGACCGATGGTTTGGATCATCTTGTAAGGAGCCTTATCCTCCTCATCATCGGTGCTCTGCACTGGTTTCTCTGTCAAGCACACACAGACGTTTAGGTTTACTAAAAGCCATGTAGAAATTCTGATAAGTTGATTTGATTTTTGAAGTTAACAGAAGCTGCAACTGCTGGACAACTCTGCTTTACAAAGACAAGGAACATCTTCAGTGTCCTGACACACCTTGGTTTAATAGTTTCCCACTCTGAACCATCCTGGAGGATCGTCCTGGTACTTTAATTACTATGGGACACGTGTGTGACGAAAATTTTCAGCTTCACTCAGCACACCGAGTGTGATGCATTATTAGATCTAAGTTCTGCCCAATCCCATCAACTCGGTGACAGCTTCGGCCTCATAGATGTGGGCATGGTTATTAAAATGTCAAGACGGATGACAGGCAAAGGATGATGGTTTAATTCATACCTGCGTCCAACACCTGCGATGATGGCTGACACCCATAATGTGTACCTTTGAAATAATAAAGGACGTCTGTCTGAATATGTGTTTGTTACTGTGTGCGTGCAAGTGTATTAAACTCACCCACAACATACAGCTGAGCCACGCGGTCTTTGATGCTGCAGCTGTTTCCGGCCACACAAGTGTATCTGCCCGTGTCATCTGTAGTGACATCGGTAATCATCAAGGAGCCATTGGGAAATTTCTGGAACCTGGCACAAACGGGAGAGGTGACAGATTAATTTGAGGTGCCTGAGGTCCAGAATTTGAAGCAAACGCCAGGAACAGGGTGAGGTCATGTTTGCTGTTGTTTAATCACAACAATGGTACTGTTGTGTTACATGTGCCATGTATTATTTGTCACAAAAGAGTGACAATTGAAAAGTTCTCGATACCAAGCTATTCAAAAGCTTCCCAGAAGAGGTTGTAGTGATATTTAACAAACTTAAGGGTCCAGAAATTGATCAAAATGTGTCAAAAAGTGGACGTTCTTACCTCCTGTTCTTACTGAGATCCAGCGTTTTATCCTTGACCATCCAGTGGATGTGAGGCTCAGGGTCCCCCGTGGCCTGACAGTGCAGGATGGCTGTGTGTCCCTGATACACTGTTGTATTCTCTGGCTCCACCTTAAAGCGAATGTACACTACGCACGGACAAACACAAATCCAGACACGTACACATTAATTAGTCAAACCCACCCCACAGCTGAGTGAAATTAAATCCTTTATGCACTATAGCCGTGTGGTGAGTGTGGGTAACACGATGCTTTCAGTAACTCAAATGCAATTCATTACAAGCTTATAAACTGGCCACCAAGTACACAATAAATGTTGCCATGTTCACCGCTTGATGAGAATAATCAATGGAAGCTTTCTGCCATAAAACCACACAGAGATGAACAGAGACCACAACACTTTCAGTGTGGGACTGATGACTAATATGGTGGCATGACTGCGTCTTTGTTACGGGCAGTTTCAAGCATAATGAGAAAGTGGTTTACCGGCCACAGTGAGGGACACTAAAGCTCTGATCTCCCCCTGGAGGCTGTTGGAGGCGATGCAGGTGTAGTTGCCAGCGTCGCTGCGGGTAACTTTGGTGAACTGGAGCTGGCCGTTCCTCTGGTCCACGTGTGGTGGGAGCTCGCTTCCATCTGCAGGGACACAAAGGGACAGGGGAGGCTTAAGAGGGGTTTCCACGGTCTGGCATCACACGCGGATTGGATACGCTGAAATCCACTCCATCACGGCGAACAGAGATGATCGGAGGAAATGATCCGTGAAGATGAATCTTCTACACTCTCTCTTCGCATCCATGAGGAAACAGCATTTTTCATCGTTAGCGTTAAAGGAATGAAGGCAACAGCAAGACGTTGGGTGAGCCATCGTTTTAAAAACGTCACGGCTTATCTGATTAGGCTTTGAGCGATTCATGCCGGTACACACCTGCTTTGGTCCAGCGGATGGTGGGGTTCTCTCTGCCTGTGGCCGAGCACTGGATGATGATTTCTTTATCCAGCTCCAAGCACTGAGCCGGCTGGGGGGTCGGGGTAAACTTCAATTTCTCTGGAACGCACGTGAGTCAAAACACTCAGATTACACACCAAGTAAACACAGAGGTAGGAGAGCACCGCATGTTACAGCCTCTTTTGTGCAGATTACACTCTGCTACGTTTATGAATGACACCCGGCTGATGAAAATCATGTTCAGACACATTGGGGGAATGCGGCTGCATGCACACAGGCGCACAGATGCATTTAGGAACAGGAGTCTATCAGGAGCTTAGATCATATAAACACAGAGACTGACCAGACAAAACAGTTGACGTGTCAGGCCATCTACAACAGTAATCCTGTAGCAGCACAGCTATGCCCACAGGAACTGAACATTTAGATAGCATGTTAACACTCACTAGAACAGGGCTGCCATGCTGGAGTCATATTTTACACCTCAGTGGGTGTCCAACAGAAAGCCCAGAGACATAACATGGACACATTCAATCTGTTCAAGGGAACAGACACAGATCCCACAGCAGTGACGGTTTTTATGTTGTATACGTTACTGTCAAATCGGGGATATTAAGAGCCATTTCACTCACTCACATTATGTTTTGTTTAATGACTTCAAACGCAATCAGTAGCAAATGGAGAATCTATTGACCGACTCGGAGCTTACCCAGGACAAAGACCCGAGCTTGTCCAGACAGTCGGCCGCCTACGGTCTTGGTTTCACAGCCGTACATCTGTCCATCGTACACCTCCACGTTGTTGATCCTGAGGGTGCCGTTGGGGAACAGCTTAAATCGAGAGTCCTGAGGGAGCAAGATGGGGGGGGATTTTTTTAAAACAGGACTCTTCAAACTTCACAAAACGAGCAAGAAAGTTATCTAAAAATAAGATGTACAGCAGCTACTGTACAGGGGAAAAGGATGAAAAAAGGGAAAATGTAATTTTTCATACGCTACATTAATCATTGTCATATGTTGGTGTATATTTCTATATTACACCTCGTCAATGTGGTACTTCATAATGTGCATGGAAATAACACGAACAGTGGGACACAGGGGTGTGATACAGACGAGAGAGCGAGAGAGACAGACGGAGAGAGAGAGAAAGAGAGAGAGAGAGAGATGACTGACCTCTGGTGTGATGATGATGTTGTTGCGGAGCCATGTGACCTCAGGTTCAGGGTCGGCCTGAGCGTGACAGTGCAGGTAGCCTGGTTTACCTTCCTCTAAATGACTGTCCTGGGGCTTCCTTACCCACACTGGAGTAGCTGTACACACACACACACACACAGACAGACATTACACGTGAGAATTACAGCAATAATTTTGAGAAAGTAAGCTGTGAGACAAACATGTTCTGGTTTGCACTGTTGTTTGGCTGCATTTGACTGACAAAATGTATATCTTAACTGAAAACCTTAAGTCAAGAGGGCTAATCTCTGTAAAAATGCGTTACTATAATGAGGATAATCAGGGGTGTCTTTGTGTGTGCGTATGACTCACTTGCCACAGTGACAGTGACCTCCTGTGTCCTGCGGCCTGCTTTGTTCTTGGCCACACATGTGTAGGTGCCTGAATCTCCCGCCTCTGTGGGAACGAAGACCAGATCCAGGCCGTCCTGGTGCACCCTGCCCTCTGTGGGCAACCGTTGGCCTCCTGTCTCCCACCAGACCTCTGGCTCAGGTTTTCCCCGTGGGGGGCGACAGGTCACCCTCTGCAGGGTGTCTGCTGTGAAGACCTTGGACATCACTGGCATCATGTCTTCTATTTCTGGTTGAGAGAAGGAGAGAGAGAGAGAGAGAGAGAGCGAAAGGAAATGAAAGGAACGGAAAGGAACAGAAATTAATACGCTATAATTGATTTCTGTTCACACAAGGTCCCTGTTAATCATGAAACCCTTCAAAGCCAGTGAAGCATCACTGATTCTAAAGTTCACAAGAGGCCCCGAGCAGTCTTAATCCAACTCAGACTTCAGTTAACACACTTCCTGTCATGGTAGGAGAAGTTCTTGGTTTTTTAGCACAGTAATTATAGAATAAAATGCACAGTAGGCACACTGTGTGCAGTGGCCGTTCACGGTATGGGAATGAACCTCAGCCTGTGTGGGGTGGTTCGTATCAAAAGTGGCAGCCGTTACACACTAAGTGGAATGTGATCCATGGTAGACTTACAAGACCTCCCACTAATGTGTGGTAAAAAACCGTGTGTATGTCCCAAGTGGAAGTAATTAATACTTCATTAGCCCGCAACACTCTGAGCGCTGGCCAGTGGTGACGACCTTGTAGGAATAATGCTCTAAATTAATTCACACAAACAGGGGAAATGCACATTTTCACGGCAGATAAAGCAAAGACGTACTGAGGGACTGAGAGAGGGCAGTGGAATGAATGAGGTGGAGCTGAGATGAAGCGATTGTTTAAACTTGTCCCTAAATGTTGAATTCTACTGTGACACAATCCTCTGTAATGCCTGCAGGGATTAACAACAGATTAAGTGAATTAAGGTATTTAAACGGAGCTGTGGTTCACTGGGTTAAAACTGCAGATACAGTCGTACCTCTTTAATCCAAACCCTGAGGGAAAAAGAGGCAGTTTGGGGGGATAAAGCGTTTGGGACACTCAAACAAACTGAAATTCCAGCCCTGAGCCGAGTGAAAATACTTGACTTGCATGCACATGCATTCCAAAATGCAGGTTGATTTAAGAAGATGCCCATTCCCGCTAAAAGATCTAGAAAAAGGTGTTTTGTAATAAATGAATTGCGTGCATTGCATTACGTTATGTACAAAAACAGGGCCCAAAGTCACGTCCTGTTCCAAGAGGGCGAATGATTCAAAATGTGATGATATAAAAGATAAACCAATGTACACACCTTTTTATGACTGAACTCAACAGCGTCAATACATCAAAACGTTCAGTTCAAGTTCAAGTCATTTGATTGCATTTCTTGTAGAATGTTCATACAAATTTCTTGATGTTAAAAGAAAAACTTTGAAAACAAAAAGGACTGTGGATTAGTCTAACTGACGATACTATTTATCAAATAAAGTTGAAGCACCCAGACACCCTTTATTAGAAAACCTTGCCCTGCTGCACTTCTGCGGAAGCTTGATGAGAAGAACAAACTCTACGCACAGCTGGATTGGTAAAGAAAGGAATGGGGGAGTGAAGGGCAGGAAAATGTTCCTGGTCCAGTGTCTGTAGTGGATACAGCTGGGCCGGATGTCAGTATGCGAATGTGATTATCTGTGGAGTGATCTGGCACTAAGTGAAAGACTCTGATGAAATAGAGAGAGAGAGAGAGAGAGATGATGGGCAGGATAAATAACTCAATTTGCCTTCCTTACAGCATTTCAGGTGTTTATTTCTCATCAGTTCAGCGTTTGCAAATGTGTGTGTGTGTTTATACATGCACAGGTACCTGCTATAAGAAGGGAAGTCTCCAGTGCGACACGAGACCCTCCGGGACCAAGGCCGACACACTTGTAGACTCCCGTGTTTCTGGGCTTGACCTGGGTGATCACCAGGGTGCCGTTGGACAACAGAATCACTCTGGAGAGAACAGAGGGGTTTTTAACGTTACTTCTTACAATTCAGATATCACAAACGGGGCAATGAAAACACAGAAATGTCTCACAATTAAACTCCCATCAGACCTCGCTTAGATGGCATCTGCAAAGAATTAGCATTTGGTTTGGCCTGCTGGAGCACCAGATGGAGGTGGTTTGCCACACGGGGCATACTGGAGGTGCCAGAGAGAGATGCAGCATAGGCCTACGTTTTTTTTGTTTGGCAGTTTACCTGATGCCATCTCAATTGGCCTGATTTACTAAATCCAAGCCATCTGGTGCTGTTCAGAATTTGTCGCAATCCATCAGTGCACACAGAAGAGTGGCCTACAGAGTGATTTAATGTGATAAAGTTCTGTGCTTCAAGGGGCCCAGTGTGATTCTTGGCCCCTGGCCTCTGGCATGCTGAGGAGAGCATCAGAGCCAGTGATGGACGGGATGAGAGATTATTACAGGCTGACCTTAAGTCAGCTCCCAGGATGACAGATAAAGAGCATCGCACAACAGGACAGACAGCAGCTCCACAGACTGGACCCATCAGCAGCTCATCAGATACATCACAAAGTCATGATACAGCTGGGAGTAAATATGTAAAGTAAATCCTACAAAAGACAGAATGTTTGAGGCCCGGGTGTATCTGGTTCTGTGGTCGACTCCCCGAGGACGGCTGATATTACTTCCTTTGCTCTGTTCGGAAGCAGCTTTGGATTGTGTATATATTTCCATCCCAGAGAGGGAGTCTGCGCAACATTACTTGGGAATAACCTATAATAACCACCTGACATAAAAAAGAGAGGCAGATTTTTTTGTCTTCAACATTTTATTGTCCTTTTTTTACAGCTTTTTTGCGGCAGGAAATCATTAATCGTCCTTTGGTTTTCATTTTGGCCTCCATAGTTTGACTCATGGGGCAGAATCTTTATCTAAGCCAAAGCAGCCTTGAGCTTAAGTCCGTATATTTTTTTCTTCACACATATGAAAAACAAACTAAATGAAATATTCACACATAATCTTTGGGGGTTGTATGAACTGTTCAGGTGCCAAACAGATGAAATCCCCTGCAGGGAGCTGCATTCCCCTGGCATTATATCAGCCTAGATCAATAAACAAACCCAAACGCACAAAACAGCGGGTGGCTCTTGGATACCTAAACCACATGGAGATCAGGTTTTTAAAGACACAGTGGGTTTGTGCTTGCTTATATTCCATAATGCTCACAGTCCTGATGCTGAGTCATCACTACTAGGGTCACCCAACCCGCCTCTGACAAGCTCATTAAACAAATGACTGACTGCTAACATTGTAGTTCACCGCTGTCTCTGCTCAGTAGACGTAGTCTTCTCCCACTAATACTTCAATATGGAGAACCAGAGTCTTTCAGACTGCCTACATCGTGACTGAGTACAGTCATGTACATGTGCTGTATGACCCAAGGCAATACTCGGTCAAACGTATAGGAATTGGTTATTATGGAGGTTATGTGTTTTTAGAGGATATGGAGGGAGGCCTGAGGGATTTTTCTGGAGAGCTCTAAAGCTTTTTTCATTGGCTAAAGAGGGGCGGCTTGTGTTAAGGAGATATATAGTCGAACGCAGTGCACCTTCACAGATTTCGATTCCAGGAATAACATTCCTTAATGCAGAACATTACACCTCCAATTCATCTTAAGCTTGAGCTGTAATGGCACACAGAAGGCTGAGACTCGAAGGTTCCACCTCATTGGGTTCAACTGAACACCCAAATGCAATACAAACAGATCCACACAGGGCTGAGGCTGATCTAATCAAGTACAAAGAAAGGGGTGGAAAAGGAGAGAATATGGAGGGAACAGCGGGGAGAAGAGTGTCCAAGTTGAGAAGTGGGAGATGAGCACACAGAGAGGAGTAGGAGGAGGAGGATGTATGATCAAAAAGAAAAGAGCTAGGCGCGGGAGGGCTTAGCTCTTGACATACCGAGACTTGTTCACCAGCAGCTCGTTCTCGTGGTACCACTCCAGTGTGGGCGCGGGCTCGGCGGTGAACTGGCAGTGGAATACAGCCTCCTCATTCCTCATCACCACCTGGTCCTCAGGGGTGATCACCGGCCTTGGAAAACTCTTATCTGGTACGGCAGGGGTGGGGGGAGGCAGACAAAAATCTGTGATTGCATCTCCAGGCATTAGACCATCAAGTCCTGTCTGTGCAGATTCGCAAGCAACGCACAAACACACACACACACACACACACAATCTAGTCTGGGTTTTATTAAAAGCTGACAACAGCCATGTGAGGCCGGTCAGCAGGCAGACTTCAGGTGGCGGTGTGTGTCAACACCTCTTGCCCCAGGGAGACTTAATGAGGTCAGTGCATACCTCATTCCAGACTTCAGATTTATCAGGAGCATCATTTCTCCTTTTACATCCTGGATCAAATCACACACCGGGATCATCTCCCTCCCCTCAGTAATGCTCCGTAATCAAACTTTTTCATCATTTTAAAGTGGGATTTGGACTCAACTGTGGTGGACTGATATGGATAAAGGAAATATTTGCACCTCTACAATCAATTTTATGAACAACATATAAAGGTTAACAATGACCGAAACATCATTTTATACATTTTAAACAACAAGGTCGCACAAATCTTCTCCATCCAATATCAAATGACTATTCTTGAAAATACTATTTCTCTTGAAATTCACACTCTTATTTTGCCTATTACTGGACTGCCCTGGACTGACCTGCAAAACAAAACATAATGAGGAAGTGGTTCTGTACTGTATAAACTTGAGGAGGCGTGATGGGTACACAGCTTTAGGAAATTCCAAATTCCAAGCTGATGGGTGTTAAATTAGAAAACGGAAGGAAACACTACACTGGCTTAAAAGCTGATTTTGATGCAACATAAGTACCTCTTAAGTACCTCTAATCCAGGTTGACATGAGTGTTACAAATTAGAGGTATGATTCCAGTGGTCCTATCTGGATTTTGGTACTGGTGGGGTAAAGAAAAGGAAGGCCTTGCACAGCACTCCTGGCCCACCCTGGAAGTTGGCGGGAAGGCGTAATTGAAAGAACTATGACCGAGCATTGAAAACCTGTCTAAATCTGTCAACCATTCCTTCAAGGGAAGCCTTATAGAAAAGCAGAGGGTGGCAAAATGGTAACTGGATACTCGACTATTATCCATACTCCCCCCACCCAGGTGCTAATCTAGCATGTCTCCGTGCGTGCATGTGTACGGTGCAGGTGGCTAATTGGAGAGGAAAGTGGCATCGGGTTACTCTGACAGGTGTAGTCCTGCAGCTACTGCACACCCCTCTGCACTGTGCTGGTGAGAAAACAACATACAGCGTAAACAACAAAAGTCATGTTTACAGTCTCCAGTGTACTTTGTATCATATCGCTGCATGATTAGATCAATACAAACAGTGCTGCTGATGCAGCGGATGTTAATCGGTAGATGTTTGTGATTCGGTTTCTCTATGCGTGGGTGGCGGCGGAAAAAGGTGCTAACACTCTCCGGTAATCACATTAGGAAGTCCATCACTTTCACTTCTGTACTCGCTGTCGATGTTGATGCCGTATCTTTACAAACATTCCTCTGCGCTTGCACTTCAGCAGGTTCAGTTAAGTGGTGACAGAGGACGTTTTAAACGGCTGGAACGTGTTTTAAATAGAAGAGCGTGTCATGGGACTCAAAAAGGTCTATCTGTGGTCACACATTTGTACCTATGATGTTGAGAGTAAAGTTGCTGTTGCTGCAGACGTGTCCGGCCGCGTTCTTGGCGCAGCAGTAGTACAGGCCGTTGTCGTCAGGAGTGGCACTCTTGAAGGTGAGCGTTCTCTCCTTGTTGTTAATCTGATGGGTTTTTTCTGTCAGCTTCACCCCATCCTTAAACCACTGGCATGTTGGTCTGAGAGGGAGAAGCACAGCACAGAAGAATTAGGGAGATTGCACATGAGAGAGAGGACAAAACACGGGAAGGGAGGTCGAATGAAAAAGCCTGATGATGCTGAGAGAGAGAGAGAGAGAGAGGGAGGGAGGGTGACCTCACAATCAGGAGAGGCAGAAAAGAAGAGTACAAAAAGAACATTAGGACAGTAGAGAGCAACAGTTTTAGTCCATGATCCTTAACCTTGTACTCTGAACCTGAGGCGATGGGGGAGGAGACTCACCGTGGGTGTCCATCAATATGGCAGCGCAATGTGACAGGGGCCGAGCTCTCGATCTCTCCCTCTGAAGCGGGTTCCTTCAAACTCACACCACCACTTTCCAGCCCTGTTGAGGGACAGAAACAAAAGAGAAAGTGGTAAGTGGGAGGAGGGAGGGAATGTGAGGACAGGAGGAATAATTGAGGAGAGAAACAAGATGAGAAACTGAGTTAAGTGGTTGTGCCGTCATCGGCCTCTCTCGCATCGGCTGGCCCTGATAATGCTAATGGGAGCAGCAGGACCAGGGCTGTGTTGGGGACATCTCTATGAGCACTCTGGTTCAGGAATGGACATGAAAACAGACCGAAACTTTGTCATATCACAGACGCTGCTTCAATCCGCACAGCACTGTCCCGCACTCACAAGTCCTAAGCACTTAATATTTAATGGACAGTTCATTGACTTACGGTTAAAAGGGCTACTCTGCCTGTCAGAGACTCCATAAAATCTGGCAGAAGGAAAATGAGGAAGCAGATATAATCGCCAGTGTGTTTTGATTCTAAGCTACAGCATTACTTTTGCAAATGTCCTTCTGCCAAATTTTCTTTACTAGTGTATGAGTTACTGCACGCAAGAGCAATGAACAATGGCGTAACCTCCACCAGCAGGCCTGCAAAAATATCACACTGAAGTGAGGAGAAGCATCACTCAAACACACTGAAACCTGATCAATGGTGTCTGAGTGACTGATGAGAAAGTGAACATATGAAGAAAACAGATGGAACGAAACTGATACATAATCCTCCCCGTGAATGCATCGTGCAATGACAAATGAGGCGAACTGCGGTTTTACCATTACAGCTTTGTTGCAATATGCCAGGAAACAAATCCAGTCATGTACACCATGTCAAAACATCGTCACAGTAACAAATCCTTCCCACAGTCTAAATTTGGACAACGTGGAATAAGCATTAGAGAGGACACTTCTGTAGTCACGGCTTAAAATTGTAGATATTTCCAATTATATACTAGAGCGGCTTTATGCTGTATTTCTTCCTTCTTTCAATAAAACAATAAAGAGCTCGGTATTCTTTCTTAATAATAAAAATCGGAATTTTCTTCTCCATAGGTGGTAAAAGAGGAAACTAAAAAGAAAGACTAATAGGTACACTAAAAAATTAGTTCCATAAGAGGGTCATCAAAGTGCTCCTCTTTTAGAGATACTGGCTTATTTGCTGTGTGAGTAGAGACACTACACGCTGCTGGATACATGAAAAATTAATGACCAATACAGAGAGATTAAAGTTGTATATTTTGGTGAGTGGAACCTTAGATTTCCTGTCTCATTGGGTTTCCTCTGCTGTGTGTGTGACGACTGTCTAATTTGGTTATGGAACATTACAACGTGCTCTAATTGTTATTTATACAATGAGCTTTGCTTGTCTGGCGTGGAGTATACACTCTATGATTACTGGGTTCATCCATCCATTCACTGACAGTTTGTTTGGGCTGCAGTAGTTTATACATGAGTGGATGAGTGTGTGTGTTTGTGTACATTAGTATTTGTCATGCCCGTGGCTTAATAGTGGCTTTGCTGTTTGTATCATCCATGAAATATGCATGAAATGAGCCTCCACCTGAGAGAGGCCAGGGAGGAGGTGCAATGCCCCTGTAAGGTTAAGGAGGGCAGGAGAGGAAGAACTGTCAAGCCAGATTACAGGAGAACCAGGGAGTGCTCAGTGCCCCGAGGAATCATGGGAAACCGTCTCTACAGAAACAGGGTCTCCATCCCTCTCACTTACACCTATATTCCCCTATGAGCCAGGCTGTGCTCATTAGAGAGAGAGAGCGAGAGCGAGAGAGAGATTGTGTGTTTGTGTTTCGATGATGATGTTTCTTGTAATGTGTATCAGTCAGGTTGTTCCAGTCAGGAGCTCAGTGAGGAAGAGGAGGAGTTGAAGGCCATCCAGCTACTGGGACCTGAGGCCAGACACGCAGACAGACCTGTTATTAGTGCATGGGAAAGGAGGCACAAGCGGCAGACTTGAACAGAAAAGTGAGTCACTGAGGAGGAGGCAGCGAGCGTTACAAACAGTGGGACGGGACAATTGGATAGAGTGTCATTGACAACATGACTGACAGTCACACCTGGGCCAAATATCTGAAAAAGAATCAACATGTTTCTTTTAATTTGCCTGAAGCAACACGTGGGTGGGGATCATGGCTGATCATAAAGGGCTTGGTATCGTAGACCCTTCAGGGGAAAAACACAAACAGACTAGTGAGGCACAACACTGTGTGAGCTTCATCTGACACACCAGTAAGGGGGGGTTCAAACATTTCAACCAGCAACTGGATCTTTTCGTACTCCAAACAGATTGAAATAAATGCATTATTCGCAGCTACAATCTGGTGTTGATGTTTATTGAATTCAAGCATTCTAATTAAAGATTTCTTCATGGCGTTCTAACAGTTCAAATTTCTCCAGCTGTCAACTGAACAAACAGAAGGTGCTCGTTCGTAAGTTATTAGTGGGGAATACTTCCACATAATCCCCATCAGAATGCGCCAGTAAATGCTCGAGCAGTACAAGAGCAAGTCTGGCACATAACGCCATAATTAGGGGTGTATAATTATTATGTTGGAGGAAGAAACAGGAAGCCGTATCAACACGGGGACGATAACAGACGAATTGCGAGGAAGTTGTCACGGCAGGCACCAGAAACCAGTTGTACATGAGTGGTTGTTTGTTTCACCCAACCGGCCGATTTGTTGCCATGGCAAATGGTTGCTGAAACAAGAGAGGAAGGGTTAATATGACTATCTAGGAAACACCGTTTGACTGACTGAACCATATGGGCATGGAAATACCGAAAACATGTGGCAAAATAAATCCATATTTTAGTCGGGGGATGTATGGGGAGCCATGGGGATGTTGTCATGCACAGCCAGTTTGTTAGATTAGGTGTCAGATTTTATCAGCTGTGGTTGACAGAGGTCGAATGACAAAACGGAGCAGCTCACAACGACGATGATGCTGCTGCTGCTGCAATGCTGGAGCAAGAGTCTCTCTGCTCTATGGAAAGAAGGAGAAAAAACCCTGAGCTACAGGAGAGAGGGAGAAACCATGGAGATGAATCTGCTTAACAATATAGGCCAAGGACACATATCATGTGAATAGAGGGAGGAGGCTTGTGCGGTTACTTGTGAAAATAAATATGAAATGTTTAAGAAAGCATGCCTGCTGGGGCTTTTGCTGCAACTTCACCCATTTGCTTTGCTTTGTTTTTTCATACAAACTAAGACATGCACATGAAGACCTTGATTATACTGTGAGTAAGGCGATGTATTTTATATGTTTTACAGTATGTTATTCTTTTTCAAATGTCATATTTACACCTTAATGTGATTAAACGTGGCACAAATCAAAGTGTGCTTACTCTGAGGAAGCTAAATTATGCCATTTAGTCAGGTGTGTAAATGGCTTATTACAGTCTACCAACCTTTGTAATTTAATCTTATACTGCCCTTTCAAGGAGACGGGTTCTTCCTTTTTTTCCTGTCTTCCATTGAGCTGGCTTGACTAGACTCTTAATCAGATTATGCCACCTCCGCATGCATTTCCTCAATGGGCAGACTTGTCGCTTACTGTGCGCAACACGTCATTCATACTCTGTTAAAAACGTCATAATATTGATTTCGGCCATGTATGCAATTTAAATGTATTTTCCTTTAAATCCAGTAAGGAGCAATAATCAGGAGTACTGCCTGCAGGTAAACGTATTGACTAATTTGGAAATCAGTTCATACGGTTTCACTGCATTAAAACAGAAATTGCTGCATTTTGTTGTCTTTATTGTGATTCAGGTCAAAATCTGGACAGATATATTTATTTATTCCATTATTTCTTGATTTAGTTTAGATTCCTGATTCATTTTTTCCATTTCTGCTCCGTCTGGTGTGCCTTAACCACATTACAATCGAAGCTTTGACACCCATCCTGATCATAAGTTGATTACTCAAGCTAATAAATGTGCCATCGACATTAAAATGTGCACTTGCATTTCCTCACCTGGTGAAATTGCTTTTGTAAACCAATTAAACAAAGAGATGCATAGAACTATTCAGCAAATGATGCCATTGTATTCATCCTATTATTCCATCATCTGTGCTCTGCCCCAATTACAGCATTCACAAGTAGAGTGTTCATGTATACGTGCTGTCACTCTACATCAGGCCAGTGAAGCATTTTCTCCAGGACCAACAAACACATTGAACCTGACGCGCTCTGGCCAGAGAGCCAGTGACCAGGCAGGACAAATGGAGGGGAGAATAAAAGACCAATCCTCAATTAGGGAAAACAGGAGGGGAGGGGGGGTAATTGCTC
>OMNV01000230.1:19861-48260 GCA_900303265.1 Brotula barbata | reverse complement strand
CTTTACAAAACTCAGAAACCAACAAGGAACTGCAGAACAAATATTTTGAAATCACAGACAATACAGTATGGATGACGTCTGCTGTGGCTCAGGGGGATCTTAGCTGGCGGTTTCCTCTTTGTGAACTGTGACTGATGTGGACTCCGTCTGTCGCTCTGAGGCTCCACCCTAACAAAGGACCGGCAGCTCCTATCAGTCATCTCCTACTCGTTCTCCTTCCACATTATGGAGACTGAACCACGACTATCATACAACTCGTGGTGCCGCGTGACGTGACCTGTGATGTCACAGGTGCATACACTGATGTTTGAGTTCATCAGGTGAACCGGTGTGTTCAAATCCACTACAGCAGCTCTGTTTGGACTCGGTGGACCCAGAGGATTAATAGACGACAACACTGCATCAGGGTCCACTTAATGAGGGATCAAGGTAGCAAACGTCAGCCTCCATCTTTTTACCACCAGTGGTCAGCAGCGTCACAGCGTGGACTACGACCTTGAAGGGGTCACACAATCCAAAATTCACCATTTAACCTGCACCACCCACGACGACGTGATCCACGTGCCGCCTCTCAGAGCCGAGCAGCAACCCGACGCTGCTGCACCACTGTTGGAGAGCGTTTCACCCACTCGGCCCGTCTGTGAGATTCAGTCTGAGATGGGCAACAAGAGAGCCGTCTCGTTCCCACGGTGGACCCTCACCGAGCGACAAACGAGAAGATTCAGTTGGCTTCAAATGAATCTTGCTGCCCGTAGAGCAGAAATGCCTGAAAACATTGTTTACTTCTCTTCACAACACAGTCCTGGGGGGGCCAACACGATCTGCGGTTCCTGGCAGTCCGGCTGAAGCTGTGACAACTCCAACGGAAAATCCACACAGCTCGCCTCCGAGCATCAGATGAAACCCAGACAGAGATAACAAACGCCGAGTACCAGCAGACCGCGTGACCACGAGACGGTTGGGCCCCGCCTCTCGGGCCTATATCTGCCCCGGACCTCCTGTAAGCCTCTTAGCATTGCTCACAAGTGTAGCGGATCTGATCTCCCAGCCTCGGTGCCGATAAAACGCTCCAGTATGTACACGCTACAAAGTGATCCCAGATTAATGCCGAGGCCTGACGGACACCGAAGATGAAACCAGCTGTTAAAGGTTTCATAGACAAACACACTCTGGCTGAGGAAACGGTGTTTAAGGGGTAAAATAAGACTCAGCCCGACTCAGAGGCACCAAAGTCTCAGGAGAAGACCACTTCAGATCAAGCAGCAACAACTGTTCTCTCTTCATAGCAGCAGGCCTCCACGGTCTACAGCTGGTTTCAGTCCTCCTGTTTGATCTCCAGGGCCTGCCAAGGAACCTGGGAGACCCCCATTCTGGAAATCAACGAGAGGAATCCAGCACCTCCTTCTCACTCACAGGAGAAACGCCTCGGGACTCCAGTAAGTGGAAGATAAACTCAGAGCACAGTGCTTCCGTCTACGAGCCCATCGCTCCGGGATCAGATCTGCAGAGAGGAGTTGGTAGCACCATAGAAAGCACCAGTGGCGTGTAAGGGCGTCCAAGAAGAGCACAAGGAACCCCGAGGACACTCCGATCACAAAGATGATGAAACAAAGCTCAGAGAAAACGCCGGGACCGGACGGACATGAACGGATCTGTTCACATGACAGGAAGTACAGGCCAAAGGATGGACACTTTCAGGGAGGTGATGAAGAGGAGCACAGGGCCACAGACGGTCTGTGGTCAAATCAATGTTTGCAGTTTTGTTTTTGTTGTAACAGTTGGCGTGATGGGATTATTTATGTTATGGTTGATCTGAGTGTTTGATGCTATAAACCTGAGTTAGAAAAAAAATGAACGCTTAAAATGATATGTACACAGAACAAAAGATGTCACATTATTGATTGACAGCAACTCACACGAAGGTTTTGATCAAATCAGTCGTCGACCCCACCAACTTTCACATCAACGTTTTGTCAGGAAAACTCAGAGAGAACACGAGAAAATGTGGGGGAAAAACATCTGGACATGAACACATGAGGGCGTGAACGCAGCGAAGGAAAACAAACAGGAAGTCACAACTGTGAGCCGGATGTACAGAGCAGAGAGAACAGGACGACCATCCAGTATGTTTACGTACACGGTCTGAGAACACCACGGGGCATCGTTTACCTTCACGAGGAGATGGATTTACATTGGGATAATCTATGTAATCTGGTTCTAATCTGGCTCTGGGACATGGACTAAGGTAGTGGTATTTATAGGTTTGGGTTTACTTCACAGTTTTACCGTGCATGTAGACATACTGACTGCAGCAGCACCTTGTTGTTTTTCAGCTAAATGGCCTGAGACAAAGCTGCAGTATGATGAACCGTACAGTAACATGATGTTAGGTGGTTACAGACAGTAACAACAAAATCAGTCTTTACACTTCTAGGCTGCTCCTGTTGCAGTACAAGTGACCAAAGGTTCAGATAATCCAGAGGGTTCATGAAGATTTTCTGTCCAATCCCAATTATTGTGATGAATCAAATAGAAACATTTGTGTTCGGAGTATTTAACAGGGTCCTCATTTGGTTTTACACTAAACTGAACCATTTGGACTTCATGCCTGGTACTTAATACTCCAACCAGACATTAGGGGGTAATTCATAAGAAAACACGTTCCACAAACACTACACAGCGCCGTTCAAACTGCTGCGAGGGGCGGAGTCCAAATGATAATATTTAACAGTTGGACGTCACCCAGGTCTTAATCAGGTCTTTGTCTTTGTGCGACTGTATTTTTAATGAACGGATGTTTTATGAATGGCCCCCTGTGAGTCTACAGAGAAGAAGCACAGCAGTAACAGCACATCGGGACACAAAACAACAATATGGCCGAGGCTCCACGCGACAATTAGCTGTTTTTGGAGTGAATTTAAGACTTCCAGGTTCCAGGACCTTTTCAAACATAGTAACTCTGCATGTGAACATACAGACAAAAACAAAAACCATGACATTTTTAGAGAGAGGTCAGTGAGGTAATACTACTCAGGTCTGATCAGGGATCCAGTTGTAGTTCTCCTTAAACACAGTTTAGCAGTGAAGCTGAGACTTAAGACATTTAGTTGTGTAACACAGTAAGGTCAGTTGTTGAGGAACAATCGTCCTCCATGTTCAAACAAAAATGTTAAAAAGCACCAAATGACCAAAGTCATTTTATTCAGAATTTCAATCTCTGTGCAAAGTGTGAATTCTTAATTAAAAATTTTGTCAGGAATATTGAACACTGGCTATTTGCATACAGTTTGAAGCTATAAAATGATTTTCAGACGAGCCCCCTTTACTTTCATACCTTGTTTAAACAGTAACCATCGTTTTAGGTGTTTTTTCCTAAAGTACTTCAGCTGTAGCTGGCAGTGAGAAAACACACACACACACACAGCCGACGGAGTGGTGAAGCGGCTGAACGGCAAATTTGTCCTTTGCAAAGCTCATCGAAAACCTTCAGTGGTCTCATTAACAGACGGACGAGTCCAGGACCTGCAGCACCGCCACAAATACTGCAACCGTTTCTGTCTGCATCAGGGCCAATCACAATCAGAGGGCTGAATCAGAGCTGGTCTGGATGGGACTAGGGACAGAGGGACCTCGGTTCAGCCACTTCATCACTGCGTCGTGTGACAGAAACCTGCACACTGTGTTCAGGTTACCACGACAACCAGTGAAGCTTCGTACTAAAGGAAAAAGGACAACAGAGCCTTCGGCCCACAGAATACTGGACTCTGTGTGGACCAGACGCCACAAGGTCTGTTCTAGGTTGATAAGTCAAACAGGTGAGCATGTGTGTGCGTGTGTGTGTGTGTGTGAGTGTGTGTTGTTTTTGTACACACTCAATGCAGACTTGAGCTTTCTGGATTAAATATCCAACAGATTTGGCAGAAGGGAAACTGAAATTGCTCATTGGAAACTGAGTGAAAGTCGGTGTGGTGTGGTGGTAACAACATCTGTTGGCTGTAAACGTGTGTGCGTGTGTGTGTGTGAGTGTGTGTTTACCAGCCAGGCTTGCACGCTGCCGAGCGACTGCACAAACACATGGATGGATATCGAGAAAAACCAACACGGCTTTATCATAAAAAATAAATTATTCCCGTCCCTCTGCTCTCCGTTCTGGGACATAACAGTTATTTGTAATATATTGTATGATGCGAGTTGCTTGTTTATTTGTTAAGAAAAATAACTTTTAAAATCTCGTTGTTGGGTGGAATGCAGGTGAGTGAGATGAGTAGAACGACTGGACAGTTTTGAAGTTTTGTTACCAGAGCAACGTGACAAATGAAGCCCCCACATAGGAATCAGAGTCAGGTTTTGAGATTTGTGTTTGTGTTTTGCAGAGACATAGAAACATAAAAATGTATTTATATATTTTGATACTGATAGCCATTCTGTCGTTAAAATCCTAAATTATCACCGACATATAGATAGCACTTCTGGGATCCACTCTTTAACAGTCTAAAATCTCTCTTACTCTCTTCAATCTCTCTCATAATGACATTTTACTGTATGTACAATAATCGGTATATAGAACATAAATTACTACACATTTTTTAGCCTATTCACAATTGACAATCAAGAACCCAATAACAAATTAGACAAAGCAAATAAAACAAAATAAAAAAAGGTTCAGAGACAAAGATTTCTACTGGTTAAACAGTTTAAAATTGATGCCTGTTAGAATTTCTCCATATAGTTTCTGTGCTCCCAAGATGCGTCGAGTGTGTTGGGAAAAGGAAAAAAATGGATAACGCCGTTATATAAAAAAAACTTTCTCCTCTGCGCTCATCTTCTGAGGAGGATGAAGCTGAAAAAGACAGTCACGTGGTTCCCGACATCTTGTTTGCATGTAAACAGAGCACCAGTAGTGTCTTGGTTCCATGTGTCTCTTCTGTACAAAAGTATAAATATATGCTTTATCTCCATTTTTTTTTCTTTTTTTTTGTTCACATATCTAGGATGTAGCAGACAAAATTGGTTGTGTGAGTTCCTAAAAACACACCAGTGGTGCAGAATCTGTGCTGGAGGTCTCCAGTTTGGATTACTGTTCCCCGTCTCCCCCCTTTAGACCCCATTTTGCTGGCTTATGTGGACTTTTTACCGTGGGTGTTTGCTTGGTGTTGGTTGATCGTCTCTGCATAAATAAAATGGTTCGGGCACAGTCCGCGCCCACCGGGCCTAAACAACACGTGTGTCCCTTTTAGCTACAGCAGATCCATCTTGGGTCTGTAATGGAGCAGGAGTGGGGATTTCTGGAAGGAAAAGTTCAACACAACCTCAGCGCACAGTCACTACACAGTGTGTTCATTCAACCTAAACACCACTCATCAACATCTGGATAAGAAGATTACTGACGCTAAACTGTAGTTTGCTATGTAAATAAGTGCCGCTTCTGAAAAAATGACAGCAACTTACTATGACAGGACAACATTCAAACCAACACAGAACCCCTTTCCCCAAAGAGAATCTTTGATCTTTTTATGGGGACAAATCTCCCCATAAAATAAGAATAACATTTCCCCATTTGTTTAATGAGCGAACTGGTAAAAAACCATCTTGCTGTTGTTTTAAAGGCTAAAAAAAGATGTATTGAACATCTTCATACTACATATATCCTGTATATTAATACTCATGCTGTGGATGTTGGATATAGTTAGTAGCTGGGTCTCACGGTCACAGGGGGCTGGGGACAGCACTTATTAGGGACCAGGCTGAGTACAACCTGGTTATCTCCTCTTTCTTTCTTTTCAGTAGCAGAGCATGATTTAGATTTAGTTTTCTTAGCCAGCAGTGGAACTAACAACATTTAATGTGCACACTGCAAAAGATCATGTCTACGAGAAAGAAGGACAAATCCTGTTTTTGTCTGTTTGAGTTTATATTTCATCTGGGATTTGAATGTGCCAAGTTTTTAATTTTCACCAACAATTCCTTCAATCCTGTATTCAGATATGACACAGAGTTCTCATAAATCATTTTAGGCCTACAAATCCTAGATTTAGGTTTGTGAACGGATCCTTACCTTAAATCTCCATCTTGTCACGACAACAAACTTCAAAGTGTGGTCCTTGCCCAGGATTTCCTCGTTGCATAAAATATCCAGCTGTGAAAAGAGTGTCAAAATTAATGAGGAATCTCCCATCTTAGATGTTTGAATCCAGGATTACATGTTCACAGCTGCTTTTGGGTTTCCAGGCTGAGTCTGAGAGTTTTAAAGGTTTTCATGAAACCCATCCAGCTCCTCCTCTGCATTTCACTTCACATTATCCATTCTTTTATAACGTTTCTGTCTCTTAGAGGAGACTGGTGGAGGCGCATCGCCCCCAGCTCTGCACCATCCAGGCTTTTTGGAAAAGTTCACTCCTTTCCAACACTAACAATGCTAATCCACCACTCCTGCACAGTCAACACGCCAGGCTGAGCCTTACATCTGCCAAACAGTACCGAGTACTGAGTACTGAGGGCCCGAGGCACACAGAGAAGAGCACAGCACCCCCTGCTGGCTGTCACCGGCGTAATCCTCTGGTGGATTCACGCCAACCTCAGTTTATCAGCACTGACACAGGAGTGTGAACAGTCCAGGTGATCAGGAAATCACCAAAAATAAACGCGAGGCACAGCCGCGCATATTCAAAACAAAGGCTGTGGTGTGAAACTCATCTCTGTCCCCCAGATCAGCGTGGCGACGGGTTATCTAAATATTCACTGAATGGGGAGGGAGCATCCCTGGTTGTGCTTCGTTTCCCTGTAATGACCAGAATCTGAGAGCTGATGCTCATCCTTCACACAGCAGGGCCACACACACACAAACAATACACACACACGCACGACTCCTCTTTCCGTGAATGGGCGTGTCCCCGTCGCTGTGTCCTCCTCTCTGTCTCCCCCTCCCTTCCTCCTCCGTCTGTCTGCCCTGTTTTCAGTCCTAATGAATGTGATTGAATTTGCTGTGAAATCTTGGAGCAGCTGAATGTATGTGTGTGTATTTCGGAGACGAGAGCGGAGTGGCAGACGCATCTGTTGCAGGTAGAATCTAGTCACGATTCTACCCGAAACAGCACACGAACAGGAAGAGAACCAGAGTTCTCCGAAGCATCGGAGTGTTGAAATTAAAGCTTTGCAAGAGTTTCAAAATGAAAAGGACATGAAGATCTGTGTGCCTCCATCTGTCTGAAAAAACACCTCTGTGATTGTGTATTTGAATGGAGCTCGCAGCGTTTGAGCGTGAAAAGCCCCCTTCATCCGTCCTCCATTTCCATCGGCTGTACAGACGTTTAGATGGCTGACAGGACCACAGCGGAGGCTTGACAAACACAGTGATTGAGTAAATGGCTCGCCGTTCCTTCTTTGACAAAGCGCCGCGTTGTGGAGCTCAGCGCAGCCTCAGCATCAGAAATAGAATCGGTCTGAACAACAGCCTTTGATAGTCCATAGATAACGCAACAATGCCTGGCGAGGAGAGGAGCGCCTTGCAGAAAGTTATGTTATGGAGGCTGATGAGATGATGGACCCTTCCCACTCCCACAGTGACAGCCAGAAGAAAAGACAAACAAATGGAAAAGCACAACACGAGCAGCCTCCCTGAGATTCTGAGTCATGACATCCTAAAAATACACGTGTCAAATTATCACCAGAGTCCCCACGCTGCTCCCAAAAGACAACAAATACTAAAATTAAAACGAGCAGATATGACAGGGGCTCGTATCCTGCAGAATTTAACCAACGCGAGGCTGTTTCATGTCAGGAAAAATAAATCAAACTGAAGCTGGTACTTAAGGCCCAAAACACCCAGGTCTGGGTACTAATCAGTCTGGGTTGCTGCTGTTGAAGTGTTTGTTAATCACAGGAATTGACATGAAGTCAGAGGCTCTTTAATAACATGAAATAATCCACTTCACTTCCTGTTTGACCATTTCATGAGTAACACTGAATTCATGGTGGTTAGAAGAACATACTGTATATTATATTACTTTCCTTTCTCATCTTATTTGTTGACATTTTATATTTTGTTGACTTTAACTTTATTTGCAAAAAATAAAAAACAAAAAAGGCATCAAGCCTTTCTAAAAAGAAGCAGATAAGTAACAGAAAACGTTAACAGAGAAAGAAAAATGGAAAATAAAACCATCCCAGCCCATAACTGTGGAGAATTTGAGACAGTCGATTCAATAAGACCAGGAGAGATGGTTATAAGAATAAATCTGAGCTGAACACACAGTAAATATAATAAATAAATAAATAAGCTCTTTCATGAACTGAGTGTATGCTGTAGGTTTGATTATATTGAGGCTAATAAAAATACTCCAATGCCTTTAGCAGCATCAGTTAACAATAACTTTAGTTTGTCTGTGGTGTTTATCTGTGTATTGACCCTCAACGTGAATTCAGGAGGCTCAAGGACCAGAACTGAATACGGACGTGATCATAACAAAATCCATTTCAAATCAATCTAGAATAAATCCCTGTATGTGTCAGAAATGCTTCATCCCCCCCCCCCGTGATCTCAGTGCTTCCGTGGCGTGATGCCTTCCCAGGAAGAGCTCGGAGCGCGCGGCTCTGCAGGCCAGCGGAGCGTGTAATCATCCCTACCTCATTAAATGATGTCAGGTTAAGCTTTTTGGCGATGAACTTCTTGAGGTGGAGGACCGTGGCTTGTGCTGAACAGCGGATCCACTTGCGTTTCAGGC
Source organism: Brotula barbata (assembly GCA_900303265.1). Lineage (NCBI taxonomy): Eukaryota > Metazoa > Chordata > Actinopteri > Ophidiiformes > Ophidiidae > Brotula > Brotula barbata. The sequence continues at coordinate 39,540 of OMNV01000230.1, read as the reverse complement.
CGCGAAGCTTGCTGCTGTTACACTCCAAACAGATGCTGACCTGGACGCACAGACACAGAAGACACTGAACATCCTCGTCTGTCAACACAACGTGGTCACGGCTGGTGAATCACAAATCAATCTGGAAGGGGGAAATCCACACAAAGAGCAAGAGTAACGGCTCTCTAAACACCTTCATGGTACAGTGCTGTGAAGTGACGTCAGGGAGATGAAGAGGACAGAGCTTTAACCTTCTATACCTCTATTGTTTCCTCCAGTCAGGCCCGGTGGTTGTAGTTAAGTTGAAATGAATCTGTGAGAGGATCCGTGCTCCTTCCCTTGGGCAGCACGATGAGAAAATCAATAACGTGACCTGCCGTCCTACTTTTATACTCATTCTATCCCACACCAGCATTGGAATGATTGTGTACAAGTAATTAAACACAAATAACATGAGACTAAACACAGAGCTGTGACACGTTAAGAAGTGGTCCAATATGTGTCAGCACTAGATTAACCCCTTTAAAGTAAACGGTGGTCAACATGGGTAAACAGTTTATTAACACTCTTTGTCTCCTAGTTTAAAAACAATCACACTAAATTCTGCGTACGGTTTTTCATCTTGTACGAAAAGAAGCACATTCTCACTGTTCTCACTGCCTCAGGTCATCTGGATGCAAAGGTCCTGTTCTGGTTATTTGTTGTCGATTGCTGCCTTTTGGTTTTTGATATGTAGAAACTGGTTTTCTTATGTCACAAGTCATAGGTTTGGGTCACGTGTCATAGGATAAGATAAGACAAAGAAGACGAGGAAAGGTGAGACCCATAATGTCATAAGTTCTGTCATACTGTTGTCTAGTGTGGTGCTGGACGTTTTTGAACTTATAGCTGAAGGGCCTTCCTGCTCCTGGAGTATAATTGGGTCCGTTATTGTGGAGCAGGATTACTTGTTTGAACTAAGCTGCAAACAAATGAGCGAAGTGTAGCACATGGACTCGTCTCACTATTCAGCAGGCCAAGCGTCTTAAGACAGATAAAACAGGAACATTTGCCACCACGCTCACATTATTACACATTCATTTTAACAATTTACAGTTTTGACTCCAAACCCCCATAAGGACTCAGCCTGGATCCCCACTCCTGGTATCGTACTGTCTATTTTGGAGGTCTGGACCGAGGTGCTGATTCCCCCTTGGCCATGCCTGCTCAGCTTACAGGGCTTTGCTGTGCTTGTGTGCTGTGCCTGAGTTTCTTTGGTGTGAGCGTGGGACTGTCAGGGGCCGTGCATTTGTTTTCCATTGAGACGCCACAGTAGGTGGTTGTGCGGTCAATGATTGGAGGAGTCAGACTGCATTATGCGTCCACGGCGAGCTGAGACGCTGCCGTTTTCACCTGTCCTTTCTAAACCAAGCCGTCCACGTCTTCGTTTGCGGCGCCCTCTCTCCTTCCTACCACGCTCCTTCTGTCTGGATCTCTTTCCAGACGGTAAAAACCAACACTGCCTCCCGTTTCAGAAATGATCTCTTTCCTCAAATAAGCGCAGGCATCGCTTCAGTGCAGCAGCCCCCCCCCGACTTTCTGTAAGCAAAGACCAGCACCTAATATATCTGCTTTTCAGCCGAGCGGCGATGACGGAGACTCATAATGTGGAATAAAAGCCTCGACATGAGCCGGGTCTGCGAGGCACTTACATTAAAGTACGTTAGTGACATCGTTATGGAAGCACCGAGCTCTGCCGCGGTGCTCACAGATGGGCCTGATGCAACACAGTGGCATATTAAAAAAATACATTATTTGCCTTTTGGTGTCAGGCAGTGAAAACTTAACGCTCTTTTGTAGGCTGATTGCTGAGCAGTGGTCTGAGGCATCTTTGTGTTTGTGATCTTTTATTTCCTTTATACGATACCTCATTGGTCTTTTGTAATCAAAGGCTCAGTTTTTCTGCACTGCGCCGTATTAGGGCTGGGCCACGTGCCCTATTTTAGAGTACGGAGATGATTCACAGGAATATTGTTCTCAAACGGCATTATGGCATTACACAATCCAATTTAAAAAAAAAAAACTAAACCAAACAAAGACTCCAAAGACGTCTCTTCAGATTGCGAGTGTTTTACTCACATTTAAGAGTGGATTTTTGCCCTGCATGAATGATATTCAGGCGGTAGATAAAGTCTGCAGCAGGCGTTTAATCTGTCTTTCGGGGCGACTGTGGGATGGAAGAACTTCCTGCATCAAGGGACGGCAGGATGAACGCAGCGTTGTAATTAGTTGGCCGTTTATAATGCACACTAAAATGATATTAGTCTGCTCAGGGCTTTAGATAAGGGCATCATCATCATCATCATCATCACCAACACCATCCACACAGCAGCTGTGTTGCTGTTATAATCCTGTCCTTCACACTTCATCAAAATCTTTAAACATTAATCAACTTCATTACAATAACATAATAGCCTTAATACATAATTTAATATTTTAATGACAAATCAAACAATTGCATGTCTTATAGATTTTTTAAATCGTATATCTTACGCCTATGAAACATTATGGATAAAACATATATTTAAGTTATCAGATAACAGTTCTACTTTCACTTTATCCACTGTCAGGTCTCAGCCAGAGTATTTAAAATTAAAAACATTAGTGTGGGCCAATCTGTATTTCATCTTGGATTACAGATTGCACGGACTACTGAGAAAAGCGGAGCGAGTTATTCTTTTATTCCATTTACAGACCCCTGTGAGATTTAATTTGAATGTGCTAACGGACCGAGTGGGAGCTCAGCATGGAATATTTTCTTACCTTATCTGAAAAAAATCACACACTGATAAACACACACTGCTTCATGCTCCACTGGTAATGTAGGTTTCAGTGATTCGCTCCTGGTTTCATTTTCCTTGTTTTGGCAGCTTTTGTGTGTGTGTGTCACTGCTTTCATTAGCTTACTCGGCGGCTCCTTCACAGCCGACGGTTACATTTGTCCAGATGAGATGGGGTGGTATTCTGGTATTCTGCCGTTCAGCCATGCGTGCCTCTCCGCCTGCCCGTTTTATCATTCAAGTGGCTTTTATATCTTTAGGGACACTCTTGTGATGGGGGGCAGTCAGCCTTGTGAGACTATTTTCCTTCTCTCATCATCTTGCTCTGCCTTTTGGATACATTTCCTCTGTCATTCTTTATAATTTCATCTTATGCTTTTTATTTAGGCCTGAATTTAGTCAATCACAACGGAACCCGGTGGCAACCAGATATAAAGGCAATGAGCAGAAACACTCCCGCACCATTACACATGTTTTCTGCTGTCCATTTGTTTCCTCTGTACGTTTCAATAATTCTTATCAATATATCAGAACATACAGCCTCTAGTGGATGCAGGCAGCCAAGCATCTGCATGTGCCATCTGAAACAGTCGTCTGTGGAGAGGAAAGGCCAAGTGTGCCTTGGAAACCTCCACTAAGCTATTATCATCTACACAAAGCTCTTAGTCACGCACAGCTATCTTGTAAATAACCTTGGGTGCTTTTCTCATTTTCTGTCTTTGTGTGGCTCCCAGAGAAGCCTCTGGTGAAATCACAGTTTGAGTCAACACATCTTTTATCTTTTTTTTTTGACTTGATGTTTTCCTCATCTTTAATTCCTTCTGTTTTTATGGGGCGGTGACCTGTTGGGGTGTCCTCAGCAGGGCTCATTTCCCCTCAATCCTGCAAATCCCCTCATTTTTGTCTGTCGCCTTGGACGCTGCGACCCTTTTTCTTCCCCTTCTCCGTGACATTTGACTGCCCGTCTCGTTCCCGCATTCTGCACACGCCGTCAGAGGTATTAGCTATTCTGAAAGCATTCTGCAGCACCGCCCGAGTATCCAAAGGGCACAACCTTCACCCTGATTGGGCCAGATTGCCTTTCAATCAAGAGGAGTTTGATTGGCGAGGACTTGGCCAACGCTGCTCTCTTTAAGGTATTAATAACATCTGCAGTGCTTGAGTGAAGAACTGCAACCCAGATTACATTTTCTAAAGCCCATCAGTATTTTAAATGCCTTCATATGTAGACTGTGGTTGGGGGCTGTGGTGTCTGGCACTAAGTGCATCTGTACAGATGGAGCACAATAGTTACAATAGTAATTGTAAAACAGAGGTTGCCGGATCACACGGGGCCCTTTCACAAAGAAAATAATGGATGTGCAGCCTTGCAGCAATCGTAACAATAATTATGATCAACAGGCTCGTTCCATTGTGCTTTTGTTCCTGACAGACTGCTGCGTAAGCCGTGTAATTTTACCTTTAATTTCATCCTAATGCTTAATCTCAGCTAGAAGACAAGATAATTCACACTTCTCCCACTGTTTCTCAAACACAATAAAACCCATATATTTCAAGAAAGAAATTGGAACAGGAGTGTGTATGTGTGTATTTCGGGCAGCTAAGGAAATGAGAAGCGTTACTAGGGCGCTTCCTATCCACGAGGAAATGAAGATGTACCTGCTCATCACTGCGATGATAGTCGTTATCCTCCTCTGGTTTCTCCTCTCCTGCGTCTTTATGGGCTGTGTCCTCTGACTTTGTATCGCCTGTTTATAAAACAGAGGAAAAAAAGAGCATTCAGTGTCCATCTTCTTCATCCAGAATAAATACACAGGTGCATCTTCAACATTGGCCTCATAGATATCAACCAACATCAGGTCCAAAATTTTACACCTCATTAGTTCAAGAATAGTCAATAAGGACCTGTTTGAATTGTCCCTACCACATTTTGGCTGAAGCCCACAAACAAATGTAAATGAATTCTTATCCATAGAATAAGATTAAGTGTGTTTGTGGGAGTGGTTATTGATTGAGGGCCATTGTTTATTTGTGTTGTTTCCTCTTCAGTCTTCGGCGCGGTGCAGCATATAAACTGAGTGCTAAAGTCGAACAGGTGATGCTGGGACTCTATTTTTAAAGGTTACAGAAAAGCAATACCCTCTCTTCCAGAGAGACACACCATCTCTTCTCTCCTGATTCACTGGATATAATAATGTGTTGTGTGAGGACAGTGAGTGGACATTGTAGATGGGAATGTGTTCACCCTCAGTGACCATTTTCAGTTTGGGCTAAATGTCACCAATTCCACGGAGTATTACCGCGATGGCCCCGAGTCTGCTGTGGTGTATCTACCGCCTGAAGAGTGTGTGTCATTGACTGCTGATCAAGAGGAGCTTGATCTTGTTGTGATTGATCCTACAACAGCCCTGCGGTGTCCCAGTGAGTCTGAGAACACACGTGCAGGGTTGATGATGTTGAGGCTGCAGCATGAGGTAACAGAACCAGACAGATTTGACCTGGACTTTGTGAGACAGGATGTACCAGACTTTGGAAAGCAGTCCAAAGTACATTTTTTCAACTTCTCAATTTGACTTATGCGTTTTCTTCTGCTTCTACTTGTTGTCTATACCTGTTTATCCAACTCTGGATCGTGGTGGGGCTGGAGTCTATCCCAGTAATCATGGACAGGGTACACTGCTTTAGTTCAGGGGAAGTATTATTAAGGGCCACATTCAGAAAATTTAGCGATAAACGCATTGCGGCACACTTAATATCTGCTGTGTTAATCTCATTTCATTCATTAAGTCAGCCAGGGTTTGATTGGAACACTGGAATCCCATTACCTTCGTGTTATTTGCAGCAGCCAATCACAATAAACATGTTAATGAGGTAAAACATGTTCAAGACTCTGGTATATACAGAGAAATGGAAATAAATAAAAAAAACACTGCAGAGCTCCTAGATTTAAGAGAGGAGCCAGTGGGAATAATAAAAACACTGCTCGGTAGAAATGAAGCAACAGAAAGGTTTGGCAAACAACTGCAACACGTCAGTGCGGTTTGAAGCAGAAAAAGAACAGCTTGACTGCCAAAGTGAGGAGAAGGTACAAGATGAACAGTACAGAGTGGAAACAACATGAGGATTCCTAGCACACCAGAGGAGGTCAACTCAAAACAACAAAACTTACAGAAACCAAAGGATGAAAGGGATGAGTCATGTGATTTTAATCATCCCAGAAAAAAAAGCAGTCAAATTTACCATCATCCGGTTTGCTTTTATGAATCACTCACCAACATTCAAATGAGAGGAATGCAAGAGCCACGTTCACAGGAAACAGAAAAACAGCCGGTAAAACGTCCGGTAAGTCCCGATTAATAATGAGAGAAAACGTTAGTGCGGTGGTTTTTGCCCTGAATGGGACATTAAAGCTGGATGAATCTTTTATGATCATTATCTATTCATTTAAAGAAAAGTTTTCTCTCTGTGACAGGATACAAATAGTTACCAAAATGTAAGACTGGGCTGCCTGGATATCACGTCTAGTCTTAAAACCAGAGTTTAGAGGGACCATTTGGCATGTCTGTCTGTAGAAGAGGGTCTGAATTTCTAGCTTTCTGGCCAAATGAGCCTCTAAATAATGGATTGGATTCTCTACATTTTCCCATATGTGTCAAAATCTAAAACATATTCCTGTCATTACCCAACGTTTGAGACATCGTCTTGTATAGAGAAAGTATCAGAGGCCATACAGGCGTCCGTGTTTAGGACATGTTTATGTGGTTTCACGCTCTGTATCCAAGCCTGACTCTGGGCAACACAGCACAAGAAACTGGAGAGCTCTTCCACTCCCGTTTAAGCCTTAATTACCAAAATCAGAGAGAGGGATTAAGGGAACGATTAGGCCTGCCGGCGTGACAGCCCTGTGGATCCACCACGGGTCCACACAGAAAAGCTGGTTCGCAAAGCCGCGGTGCACAACCCCCCGGCCTCGGTCTCATTCCGACGGGCTAAATGACCTTCATCTCTGCAGCCTAATGGCTTCCGCTGTTACTTTTGGTCATGCTGTAAATGTTCTTCATTAGAGGGTTAGAGGTTTAATTTCAGAAAAAAAGGAACGAGCTGGTGGTGAGGTGATGATATAGATTCTGTGAAAATGTACAGACTAAAATATAGAATGACTCATTTTATCATCCTGTGGAAATCTCTCCATTCTGTTACAGAGTGCTCCAGTTTGGACAATGACCAGAATCAGCCCTACCTAATTGAAACATAGGCTAAGAGGTAAATAATACACTGGTTTAGGTCTACATGAATCTTTTTGTTCAGGTAAGTTTCTCATTCTCCTCCCATTATTACGTTCAGAGCTGAGTAGGCCCGATTGTCACTGCATATCCAAATCTTTAGTCCCTCACCTGTACTAAATCGGTCCCTCAACACAGATCATATTCATTCAGTTCAGGAAAGGAGAGACTTTGTCTTTAATTAAATCATTAGCTATGGGTTTATGAATGGAGATAATGGCTCACATTGACTTTCATGACAGAAATGAAAACCTTTTGCATTACAGAAACACTGCCATCTTTAGTGTCATGATGAGTCCAAATAATGGTTACCATAATGGTTACCTGGTAAATTCAGGCACTAAAGCCACAGGAGATAGTGAGTGGATTCACACAGTGAGGCATCCAGGGACATGATGACACCTACTGACTGTCAAATGTTATCATCCGGGGGTGACACAGTGAGAGGTATCTGCTTTTAATACTTAATACTTTTAATACTGGGATGGATTAGTCAGCGATGATTCTAATGTTAGAGATGAAATGGAGAAGGAGCGATTGTGTCACTGTGGAGTTAGAATAATAATGAGGAGACGTGGGGCGGGGTGGAGCGTACCATTACGCTGATCTAGGAGAGTCTTCATGTTGCAAAGCTCTCCTTTAATGTCTCCCGGCACCTCCATCCCCAACTTCTGATAGAACTCCCTCTGCTTCTTTATCTCCGCTACACAACACAAGACAAGACAAGAGAAGAGAAGAGAGGAGAGGAGAGGAGAGGGCTTTCATGATGCAATGTTGAACTTCACTACATGTACGTGCACTTTAAATCTTTGACGATACCGTGATTAACCCATTTGCTTGACTTTATAATATGATATATAATCTCATCCTCATCCATTTTCCATGCATTGCGTTGTTTTATCCTGTGTTGTAAAGCGTTACATAAATGTTATGTATTATCATTATTATCATACAGCTTAATGTGACCATGCATCCAATTAACAGACCTTGATTATGCATGTTAGTCACATGTTTGCCTTTAAACACACTAAGGACAAATACACTGAGCACTGGCTGCATCTAACTGAGCTAACCCATACAGTACAGCCGCACTTCTTTTTATGTCCAGCAGGAGGCACTAGCTGCACTCCTGCCAATGCTACGCCACTGTCACAGGAATTAGCATGATGAACCGTGTGAGCCTCAGAGCATATCAGTGACAGTATTAATGTACAATATATTATCAGTACCAGCTGACGTGAAACTGTAGTCATAGTGAACTTTACTAAAGCTCGGTGATAGCTGCACATAAAGGATCGATCAATATGATGGTGGACTTATTGGTTAGTCTAGAACATTAGGACAATTCAATTCAATTCAATTTTATTTATACAGCACCAAATCACAACAAAAGTCATCTCATGGCACATTACAGGTACAGCAGATCAAGATCATACTTACCCTCTTGAAGTCCCGGTACCAACTTGTACACAATGTCTTGCATTGTTCTGTCATGGCTAAAGGGAAAAAGAGAAGTTATAATTGTTAGTTTAAGACCATAAACTTTTGACTGTAACTTTCTGCTGATTGATCACGATGGAATGTACCAATAATGCTCGGATATTTAGTTTTAATGTCTCACTTTAAGGGTCATACGGTTCAAATCGTGTGTTGATTTAAATGACGTCTTTTTTTTCCATGTATTTCTTTAACAAAAGTTAATACAACAGGAAAACGGTTTACATTTGATGTAAACATGTTCTTTTGTTATGCTGATGTGCCTGCATACTGATATGGTAAAATGGGGGGAGATGAGAGTGACCCTGTCTCTCTGGGGGCGGTGTGCAGCATATGTTCTGTCTGTCAGGTGACCTCGGTGACTTGGTCTGCTGTGATCGTGACCGTGCACCAGGACAGCCGGGCTGCCTTGGACACCAGCTAACAGCCATGACAGGGTGAGTCTGCAACTCCTGCGACTCCTCTCACAAGGCAGCAAAACACTGACCCCTACTTGACAAGGCTGCTCATGCGTTTGCACAAAAACAGGCTCTGCTGGATATGACAGACACTGCTGTGTAAAAATGACCACAAGCAAAGAGTGTAACGCTACAACTTTTCAGCCTTTTTGTGTTCACGGTGCATTAGTGCATTACCCCACAATCAGAGGAGGGGGAGGGTTTAAAAATCACTGTATGGTGTTTTAGTGTCTCATCTGTCAGACCTGCAGCTACAATGATTATAGTTAAAGTGGCCGTGTACATTTTCATGTGCATTTTGAAGGATTTGCAGTGCTTTATTGTGCAAAACAATAAACATATTTAATGTGGGTAGGGTAAGCTCTCAAATTACACAAGTTAATTTTGTCCCCTATCCATAATAGAGATTTCCTTAAGAAGAACGCCGAGCATTCCTGGCTGTTATCCCGAAGGTTATTCCCTCATTTTTAGCACCATCTCTGAGCTGTTCGCAGAAAACCGAGAAAGCGATTCCAGACTGTTCCGGACAGTTTAGTTGTGGAATATAGAGTGGAATAAACCCATAAAGAGAAGCAAGGCAGCAGAAGTAGAGGATTAGTTTTATGAGTCCTGTGACTCAATCTTCCTCATGAACAAATCAAATTTACCTATCATCTGCGCAGCAGTTGTGCCTTAAAATCCCTTGTGATGCTCTCATCAATTTCAATTTCCAGCAAACAATGGGACAATGTAGAATGTCAGAAACAGCTGTGTGAGGGGCTAATCTGTTTAGAACGGAGCCTTTCCACCAAAACAATGAGTCTGCAGCTGGCCCAGTGACACACACACACACATACATTCAGGTGGTGCAAGGCATTAATCAGATATCAATACATGATCTGATGATCATAGTCTTTAAGGGTGGAGTTATGAAGTTGAAAAAGAACACAGACTGGGAGTTCTTCTTTTCAAGTTTATGATCGTTTCTGCATCTTAACAAAAATGATTTCCAATCGTAGTGCAGAAATGTACAAGGGATACAAACAGTTTTGTTTTCTTATTATTCAAATTAACAACAACATTCCCTTGTTTTCCAAAATATAGAAATCTGGCCCATTTCTTGATTTTCCATCATCTAATAAGTCAGCTGACTGGATGATGGATGGATTGTAAACGGTGATGTCACTTTCTTCAGCGGCGAGCAGTCATGTCACATGACTAATCTACTGCTCTGTACAAATGCCAGTATCCAACCATTACCGTGGGGCTTTACTCCTGCACAAGAGAAGAAATGAAAAACGAAAAGGCCAGCAGCACTTTGCTCCTTGGCAGTGTCTTGTTTACAGGCGCTGCTCTGCTGATGCTCCCAGAGGCAGTAACCAGCTCCAAGCACACTGATGGAACACTGTCAAACCATCCGTCGACATTGTGTGCGCGTGTGCACGAGAGGGTGTGTGTTTCTGTGAGTGTATTATGGGTGCAAGAAAAGGTAATGTATGTCTGTGTGTGTGTGTGTGTGTGTGTGTGTGTGTGTGTGGTACACCCTCACTCACCCAATATACTGCAGTGGATGGCTCTGATGAATAACAATCCTACACGTGGGGCACGTGTTGTTCTCCTCCAGGTACTTCACTAGGCAGCTTCTACAGACTGCAGACAGACAGACAGATGTTAAACACCATTTAAAATACTTAACGTATGATTGTTGTCTTGGTTTAATTAACAGTGATTTGTTCTGGGGCACATAAAATTATCTGGACTCTTGCCATATTCTATGATTTCAGTCTTGAAGATTTGAAGCCTGATTAATTGTACCACACATTCAGCATCTTAAATCAGTGTTGCGTCTAACTTTCTTGTCTAAAGAGCGACACTTAATGATTGGCTGCCTTTTATGCCATTCAAAGATTGCACATTGTGCAGCTTTCCATGTTCTACAAAACATTTGACTCCCTCCTCCTCCTCCTCCTCCTCCTCCTCGGTCCTACCAGCTGCACACCAGGCCTCCCCCCATCCCAAACCAATTTAGATTGACCTCTCACCCAGGTACCCCTCCATGTGCACTGTATAAGTCACACCGTATGAGACAGGACTGTACATAAAGACGTGCGTGATATTTTCCAGCACGAGGCCTCAGATTCAGTGCAGCAGCGATCGTTCCGTCAGGGCTGCAGGGATGACGTGATATGAATTTGTCTCTGCGCGGCAAACGTGGATCCCCTTATTTCCAAATATGAGAAGACACAGAAGCCACCATCATCTAGAGGCCAAATGGGTAGAGCAACTTCCTACTGTAGTACAAGAGATCCCCCCGGTGGCCAAAAGGAGGTATCACATGGTGTGGGTAAACAGCTTGATCTGAATTAAACTCACTCCCAGGGACAAACATTGAGCCAAGACATTTAAACTAAATTTAAAAGAAGACACATTGTATTACTAACTCTGTCTTAGTGCGAAACACTCAATGCGAGCAGTCTTTGTGCAACATTCTTGCTGAATTGTCTCATTATAAATCCTAAGTTATTAATTTAAGACAGAAGTTACAGGGGGTTGATTAAAAAGTTCTCCACTGACACAAAAAGTGAGCAAGGGCTGTTTTTTTTGTACCATATCCTTCATGTGAATTAATTTCAGTTTCATGATTTAATTTACAAGGAATGTTCAAATTCAAACTGTTTAAAACTTTTCATTTGCATTAAAATAGCCCCCACTGTTTTTTCACACTCACACTTTTGTCAAGACCTAGACGCACAGAGCTGCATCTGGTAAGACACGCCCACAGGTCCTTAAGTGCCCCAACCAGCCCTTAATTTTTTTGTGATTCTTTTTGTGAACGTGTATCATATGGGTGTTGCCAGCTCGGCTGCCGCTGTCCAATCAAAACAGTGCGTAAAAAAGGCCAGAGTTCACTCAGGGCACACAATGATGGTGCAGCAAAGGAGAAAAGAAGTGATCATTGTGTTCTATGCACATTAAAGCATTGCATATGATTCACAATAGACATTTAAAAGAAAAAAAGAAACGTATGCCCCCTTTAAACCCGTTTTTAAACTTATACAGAGCGGCCCAGCGAAATTCGATCATTTCCATTTCTAAACAAAAACCTATAGAAATGTATCAGTATTGATTTGTTATTGTTAGTTTGTTTATTCAACTGTTAATCCTGTCAGATAATGTATAGCATGACTTTTCATGTAGGTATTACTCATCTGTTAAGAACTTGTTTCATTAACATTAACTGAAATTATTGCAATTTCCAGTTCACTGCAAACTATTTTCAAGGACCATAAAGCACGCTTTAATAACGGTAGTAAATCAGTGTGCATTGAAAATGCTACATGATTAATTCCACGTGGATTGGCAGTTGTTATACAGCTACAAGAGTGATGAATAAAAGATGGTGTTCAGTGTGTCACTGTTAGCTGAAAGCCTCATTAATGAAAGATGACACTTTTATATTCAACAACACAGACTGATTATTCTATCACAAACTGATCCGGTTCCAAAAACCTGATTAGAGCATTGGCACTAACTGAGACTGCAAACAAATGAGTTGTGAGCTCACTTTAGGGCTGTTTGGCCTAGGAAACAGATTTAAGATAATATTCCAACAACGTCCTGGAGACGATTTCCAAGCATTAGGGATACAAACACGCCTACCTAGCTGCTCCACGAAGGACTCAGTGAGAACTGAAACAAATACTGCCAAGATTCTAACAAAGGCAAATTAAATATAACCACCACAGTCATATTTAACACATTCAAAGAGAGAGACTGGACAAGCTGCACTGAAGGCCCAGCCAGGGCAAAGAGAGGCATAGAGGCCTGTGGAGCCTATTTGGTTTATCTACTTACTTTAATTTTAGGAATGAGTCTGAAAGCTGTTCCATAAACACATATGGGCCTTAAATAATCTATTTTTTTACTACTGACACATTTGACTGATTAGAATAAAGTTAAATAAAAGACGAGGACGGAGGTTTTGCATGTTGATCACTGTTAAGGTTAAGGATGTTTGTGCGACAGGTTCATGAATTTTAAGGATTGATAACATTTTTTATATCAAAAACTTGGGGCACAGTTGTGTTCTTGTTTTAATCTTATGTAATGGGTCTTCTTCACGGAAATCACATGCATTTTTAAGGAAAAATTCTGAGGACAGAGCACGTATAGAACTCTGATCGGACCATGTGACGGCCCACTGTAAAAGTAGAAGTATTATTGTACTTGATACCACTGAATGTAATGGGTAAATGATGTACTGCTCTATGAAGGAGAGCTGACATATAATAAATGTGCAGAGTACCTCCGATGGGAAGAATCTTATCTCTGTGATCCTCTCTCTCTCTGTTTCAACAGCCAGCAACCTTTTAAAATTCTACTCAAATACTGCACGGCGTTATCAAAAATCTGACCAATAAAATATTTGTCTCCAATGGCATAACACTGCTGAGGTCTATGAATACAACTCCAGCATTAGTAGAGTAAGATATACTGAGGACAAATGAAAGTAGAAGAACGACTAAATCTATGCTGTGTTTGGCTTCTTCAGCTACATCTGCCAATTACTATCAGGGGGGAGTGAGAAAAGATGCATCGATCAAAATACATGATCAATATGTGATCAAAACACAATAAAACCTCCACCAGCAAAGCAAAAAGCAGTACCGTGAAGAACATAAAGATGTGCACTGATGAGTACAATGAAGGTTACATCTATCTATTGAAAGTAGAAGTTTAAAAAAACACTGTACTGTAATGACTATGGTCTGTGTGTGTGTGTGTGTGTGTGTGTGTGTGTGTGTGTGTGTGTGTGTGTGTGTGTGTGTGTGTGCGTGTGTGTGCGTGTGTGTGCGTGCGTGCGTGCGTGCGTGCGTGAGCGTGTGCATGTGCATGTGCTTAGATATGATCTCAGACTGTAAGAAAAGTTCTCCAGGTGAAATTCAACTACAGTCCCACTCTAAATCACAGAGGTTCTTATGTGCTCCGGTAAGTCTGAGGTCTGAGTACGATGGAGCCAGAGTTTGGTATTAAATCTGATGTATGCATCCTTATCTACACTCTGAATAAAGCCCCTTCTGAGTATATGTATATATGTAATGTATAAAATGTGGAGCAGCACAAAATGTACTATTGTCAGAGGAGGGGATAGAGAATTACTGGGAATTCAGTGATTTCTCTGCACTTCTATAATCTCCACACTATAATCAACAAGTTTATAAACTGGAATAACAGCACACCATTTCCTTTTTGCTTCTCTCCGCCCAGCGTTAAGTATTTTCGGTTTAAAATGAATCAAACTAAAGGCAAAAATGACTGTCTGAGATCTGAAATGATCTAGCAAGACAGAAACAAACCCAGTCCTGTGTCAACAAGCTGCACAGATGAAGAGAGCAGAGAGTCATGTTTTTTTAAGTATGAAAGCTTAAGTCAATGATTTTCCATCTTACAGGTGTGTAAGCATTCGGTGACGGTGGTGGCGTCGATCAGGTAGCCCTCACACAGGCGACATGTGATGTGGGCGTTGATGTGACAGAGCTTTATCTTCCTCGTCAGCATGTCGGGGTTCTGGAGGGAAGCAAACACACAAAATTCAACTGTTGTTCTTCCTCTACAGAGCATAACAAGCATTAGATGATACAGAAGGCCAGAATCCAGGAGACACACTGTTGTTCTGTTCCCTCCGTACATCAGCGCTTCACACAGTAGCGGTGTGTTTGTGTGTGTTGTATTCACAGCAATTTGACACTCCAAGTTTACTTCAGTTGTTTCTATCCTTGGTGATTTTTAATGGCAGGAATGCAAAGTTAAGTGTAAGTAAAATTAATTCAACCACCTCCAGAGACGCCAACAATCCACCTGTCAGGCTTTACATGACCTGAACACTTAACTAATTTATGTAGCATCAAAATAAAACATTGATATCACAATCTGAACTTTCCTGGTCAACAACCTTTACAATTACCAATCAGACTTCTTAAGAAGAAACATTATTTCAAGAAAATAATTCTAGTGAAGGAAAAACAAAGAATAGATAGTAGCTTGTATCTATTTATATACACAATCACAGATACACAGACGCACACATTTTTAAGTAATATTCTTCTAATCTGCCAGATACAAAGTTTCTTCCGTTATGTACACCTGTATCAGGCTCTTGGTCCATTCTTCCTCTGTAGAGGGTTGTTTTTTGCAACCAGAGAATAGTTATCATTTTCCCTCCTATTAAAAATAACATCTGTAAGATATATAAGTTGAAGTGGGAGGCTGTCAGAAGCCAATAAGAAGCCAAGAGGAAAGAGAACAGTGATATTACCCCTAATACCGCCATGCGTCGACTGTGGATGTTGTGGCGACCACGTCTCTTCCTGTGGTTGTGTGGCCGACGGCGTTAACTCCACATCATGGAGAGCCTCTCATTGGAGCCTATGGAGGGGGACAGAGGGAGAGTAAGACAGCTGTTAGGAAGATTAGCAACAATCCAATTTAAAGAGAGAAGAGGAGTGGAAACAGTCCCAGCAGTAAATATTATCTTTAGTAAATATATCTGAAAAATCCCTCATGAAGAGAACAGATGTCTGTCTCCCAGCCAGGCGGCCATCATCACAAATGACTTTTAGTGATTCATGACTTTATTTTCGGAAGCTGACTACTGTAATCACGATGGCCGAAGGATTGGCACGCTAACACCCACTACTGTGTCATCCTCTCACCAACATGTATGCACACACAGATTAGAGGAGAACAGAAGCCTTAAACGCTCTGGTGACAGCGCTAAGTTTGCCAGGCTGCTTCTGTCGACTCACCAGACCATGAAATTAGCCCAGTTAGTGTACAGAGATGAAAAGTGACGGGGCCTGCTGAGGACACACGCTGTACTGATGACTATTACAGAACAGCCGTGCACGGAGGAGCTTCGCACGCATGACACGGGTGACGTGATGGCTCGTGTGCGCCCTGTTGGGTTGGCTTTACGACACGTTCATGCCGAGTGCGTTACAAACTCCAGGATGCTTCTTCCTTGTTTGGGTTGTGTTGACAGCTGTGAGGGTCTGTATCACACGTGTTATGATGCCATCAGACGTGATTCTCAGGCTGTAAAAGGGTTTTCAAGGACATTTCAAGCATTTCCTGGCTCGGGAGGACCACAATTAACGTCCAATCCAAGTCTGAATCATTTGGAAATTCAGACAAGTATGAATTGACTATTTGACTGAGTCATTCCACATAAGAGGATCAGTCTAAATGAAAATGTTCACCGTTTTGAGGGTTGATCATGCTTTTCTGTTCTCCTATGTACTGCAGTAGGGCCTCGTCACCTCAGAAACCATTTCAGGGGCAGAGGTCAGGCAGGCCTACTTCACCCCAAGCCTACTTGACGTACGCTTACCAAGCATACTTCACATAAATCACATCAGGACCTGCAAATTAGCCTCATCACAACCACAATTTTGATCAAACTTATGTAAAAGTTTGGAGTGTAAAGAAAGAAACTGTCTTCCATTGTTCTATTATCATTATTGCTCTGAAATAAGACAATAAATGGAACAAGATATCAGAATAAGTACTGGCAAAAACTGTCTGATGTCATAATTGTCATAATTACCCCAGCCTGGTCCTCTGACACTCACATCATCTCACAGGCCCTCCCATGCCTTCCCTCCACTGCCAGGCCTGAAAAAACAGGTAATCTATCCTCGTATTATAGGTCAGGATTAACAACTGGCATGGCTCTGTGAGCAGCCACATCATTTGCATTTTGGTGCCACAGACAAAACGTAACTAAGTGTAACTGAGGGGTGTGATGAACACGTCAGCCTCTAGGAAGCGCTACAGTGCTGTAAAAGTTTTAGTCTTGTATAGCAACAAAACAGTGAAGCGGGTTCACATGAGGTAACAAACTGTCAGCAGCTGCTCTAATGTAATTCATGTCTCTCTCTCTCTCTCTCTCTCACACACACACATGCACGCACACACGCACAAGAAGACAGAGAGAGTGATCAGAGTACCAGGGAAATGACTAAATCTGCCGATTAACAGCATTTGCAGTCAATCATGACCTGAACAACTGTCTAAGGAGCTGATGAATGGACACACACAACGTACGCATACACATTCAAAGGAAACACACACACAAGAACACACTCTGGCATCACAAAGAGCCCCTGTTGGCCTGGCTGCTGGTGTTGGAGTGTTTGGCCTCAGTATAAATTGGCTGCCAGCTGGAGCAGCGGACACTGAAGTCCGGTATTTTTGGACAGAGCCAAGAGGAGAGGACTCGCCTTGTTGTGGAAGCTTTGGCTTCACTTTAACTCACACACAAAGACCACACACACATACACAGGCCACACACATTTACTCAGAGACATAGAAATCTACCAAAAGTAGAGTACACATGCATACTCAGAGATGCACGCACGCACGCACACGCACGCACGCACACACACACACACACAGACAGACAGACAGACAGACAGACAGACAGACAGACAGACAGAGACAGAGACAGAGACAGTTATTGGCCTCCTTGTTCACTCCCACCAGGATGCAGTGTCTGGGCAAAATCAGACAATACCTGTGATGCAATCAAAAGCAAAGATGGCTGCACCGGGCCAGGGGGATACCTTCATAGTCAAAAATCTCTCACTTCAAGGTGAGTGTCAAGATAAGAGGTGAGAGAAAACAGCGGCACTTTGATATAGAACAGATGGACGTCAACTGTTTTAAGTCTGACTGTCTGTGTGATTGTTGGGAGTCAAACTGGTCCAACGGCAGAGAGTGGGATGAGTGTGGTCGGAACATTACATTGATTGTTTCTTTTTGTTATGAGCCCCACGGGTAGACAGAAGATAAATGTTTCCAATAAATGGCATATGCTGTAACAGTTACCAGAGTGTTAAAAACCCTCAGCAAAACCCTTGTTATCCTGCACCTTCACGCAACACGAGGCCTGTTATCGAACAGGTGTCAGTGAGTGGTTAGACACACAAACACAGCCTTAAATCAGGAGAAGATATGGAGGAGTCGATAGTCTTAACACACACCGGCTCACGATGGGGCGGCCACTCCAAAAAAACAAGACAAGAGACGAGCTTCAATGGAGGAACGATCTGTTGAAAAGCCTGGTTTAAGGTGAAATCTGGTTGACATTCATGTCTAGATACATACATGTCATACATCTGACACTTAATAACGGAGCCCAGTGAAGTAACTACAGGCTGTTCGTCTGGTAAATCCTCCACCAAGTCACACTGATGAGATTTCATTAGATTCCCGTAGCAGTGCTAAAGTACTTTCAACTTACAACCTAAAACTTGTTTGCCACAGTTTGTCCTGCATAGTCTCTTGATTAATTGTTGTTTGTGCCACTTTTCCCCCCCATCTAGTAAACATCCAGCTCATTTTTGTCTCATTCACCTCAGTCTCTTCTTCAGTCCATTCAAGCATGGAATGCTTTTGTTAACATTCTTCAAGGCCAACCAGGAAATAAAACATTGGATTCCATCACCAAGTTCAAAGTCCATTTCTGTCCATTTTTGACATTTTATAAATTAATCAACAAAACAAATTTCTTGACCCCAGACAGATTTTGTTGAAAGATCATGCCTGACTAGAAGAACCAACCTCTCGGTTTAAATCTACAGTCTGGACTTTATGACATAAATAACCAACATACGATGCAAACGGTCACAGAAAAACAACACACACGCCACACACACAAGTAACAGGCAGCTTTCCCCACCATTGGAAAGCAGCAGCTCCCACCAGTCCAACGGGAGTCGCTACCTGTATTTCATTATAAAACCACATATTCCAGTCTGCTCATCTTCATATCATCACAACCGAGGTTGCACCACTTTTAGCAGCTCTGAAAATATGCGGCCAGCCTCGCTTTTATCCATGTGACTTTCCAGCTTGTTCGTCTGCTTTCGCTTCACCTTGAAACTTGTCTGTCTAGCAACCGGCAAGTTCAACTGTCCCTGCAAGTACCGAGCCTTCTGCCGAGTATCGAAGGAAAAAAAACAGCCCCATCTTTAAAAGGACACAGGTAAACACCGATAATCAGCGTTTACCGCAGCCTGCCTTGAAAATCCCAAACATCCACCGACTTTATTCCTCTCCTTACAACACCTTCCCAATTTATTACAGATTTCCAAGTATTTTTTGTCTGTATCCATGCTTTTTTATCCCATAATTCTAGCAAGTAATTACCCAAAGATGACATTACATAATAAAGTATAATTTAAAATGATAACAGTTTCACAGTGGGTCATATTTCTTTTCAAACAAAGGCTGATGTAGTGGCTGAAATGAGCCTTTTGACATGAAAAACACTCGGCTGTCTTATCATAAATTAGGGTTTACATTGCTCTACAATCGTGTAACTATTTTGCAGACTCGGATCCTTCCAATCATGCCTGCGAGACTCGGACTAGCCACAGGTCTAAGCCCACTTTCACTACAATGTTTTTGCTGGTTTGACTACCTTGAACGAACGAAGTGGTGACGACACAGGAATGTAGGAACAATGAGGTCTCCTACAAAGCTTTAGAGGGAAATTAAACCCTGGTCACTTTGTTGCTTCAACACACCTCACAAATCATTAAATAAAGTGGCAAGTAAGACAGAGTGGTGAAGATCTGAATTTAGACCCCCCCCCCAGT